>JAJIBD010005075.1:0-149259 GCA_021461705.1 Cryptotis parvus | reverse complement strand
TCTTTCTTTCTTTCTTCTTCTTTCTTTTCTTTCTTTCTTTCTTTCTTTCTTTCTTTCTTTCTTTCTTTCTTTCTTTCTTTCTTTCTTTCTTTCTTTCTTTCTTTCTTTCTTTCTTTCTTTTCTTTCTTTCTTCTTTCTTTCTTTCTTTTCTTTCTTTCTTTCTTTCTCTTTCTTTTCTTTCTTTCTTTCTTTCTTTCTTTTCTTCCTTCCTTTCTTTCTTTCTTTTCTCTCTCTCTCTCTTTTCTCTCTCTCTTCCCTTCCTTCCTCTCCCTCTCTTTCTTCCTTCCCTCCCTCTCTTTCTTTCTTTCTTTCTTTCTTTCTTTCTTTCTTTCTTTCTTTCTTTCTTTCTTTCTTTCTTTCTTTTCTTTCTTTCTTTTTCTTTCTTTCTTTCTTTCTTTCTTTCTTTCTTTCTTTCTTTCTTTCTTTCTTTTCTTTCTTTCTTTCTTTTCTTTCTTTCTTTCTCTCTCTCTCTCTCTCTCTCTCTCTCTCTCTCTCTCTCCTCTCCCTCCCTCCCTCCCTCCCTCCCTTCCTTCCTTGCTTCCTTCCTTTGCTCAGGGCTCACTCCCTGGCTCTGTGCTCAGGAATCACCTCCTGGCTCCAAGAATCAAACCCGTGTCAACCAGGGTGCAAGGCAAGTACCTTATCCACTGTACTGTTTCCCAGCCCTAATATATTTTTTCTCTTAGTCGTGTTTATGTCTGCTTCATCTCTCCCACTTCTTGTTAGCCTCAGCTCTGTTTCAGAGTCCAAGGATTTGTTTTCATTAAACATTATCCACTCCCTTGCTTTTTCCCTTTATCACATGTGAGTGAGATTAACCAGCATTTGTTCTTCCCCTTCTGGCATATTTCACTTAACACAACACCCTTATGGTTCTATCCAAGTAGTGTCCCGTTGCTCAATGTACCTTTCTCCACTCACCTGTTGCCTAACATACCATTTATTTCTATAGAATCTCACATCTTCCAGTGTACCACAATCTTTCTCCCTTCGAGGTGTTTGCACATGTCAGACCCTCTGCAATGAACAGTTCACCTTTACCTATTTCCCCACTTTGCCTAATGTATAATTCAGGAACGTTTTGATTGTAAGTCTTGAACAAAAAGTGAACTAACATCACACCTGTTATTTATTTCCCCATTTAATGAATGTGGAGGCAGGTAGCAGGCAGCTTCGCTGTAGCAATGTGACAAGAACAGGCTGAGACTCTGCCGTTTTCTTTCTTTTCTTTTTTTCTTTTTTGGGTCACACCCGCAATGCTCAGGGGTTACTCCTGGCTCTTCACTCAGGAATCACTCCTGGCGGTGCTCGGGGACCATATGCGATGTCGGGGATCGAACCTAGGTCGGCTGCATGCAAGGCAAATGCCCTACCCGCTGGACTATCGCCTCCGGCCATCTGTTGTTTTCTTTTTCTTTTTCTTTTTGGGTCACACCTGGCGATGCTCAGGGTTTACTCCTGGCTCTGCACTCAGGAATTACTCCTGGCGGTGCTCGGGGGGACCATATGGGATGCCGGGATGGAACTTCGGGCGGCATGGGCCGGCCGCGTTCAAGGCAAACACCCTACCCACTGGGCTATCGCTCCGGCCCCATCTGTCCTTTTCTTTGGTATCAACCTTGTGGCCTCATGTTCATAAGATGCTGCCACAGCTCCAGATTGGACATCTGCATTCATTCAAGGCAGGATGAACATGCATCCTGCTTGTTTCAGGAGGTAGACAGAACCTTTATCCAGGAAAACCTCTGGTGGAGGTTCCCTTGGAGTTGACCTTGCTGAGCTGAATCACATAAACCCTCTCTAGCTTCCAGGGAACCTGGACATTTCCTCCTTTTCCAGCCTCCCTTATGATAAACAACTAGTGCCCAAAGGTTTGGAAATGGCGATTACTCAAATCTACCTGCGGTCTCCTCCTGGAAGGCAGCTGTCACTCGCCTTCAGGGTCTCAGGTTAGCTCCACTCCCTTCATCGCTCACAGTTTAAGGATTAATTCTGAGGTTTCACACTCATACCAATCTTTCAGAATTTCCCAGACGTGATTTGTTCTGTTGAGCCTTGAGGTTTGGGTTAAACCAAGTCCTTTTATAAAACACATGTAGTTAGAGTATTTATATCCCACCAGCTCCCCATTCTCTCATCTCAGGAAATTATTTATTTCATTGTCAAGTTCCTGTGCAACCATAAGGCCTATACAGTTTCTCAGGAGATTTGCAAAGCCTCCTCCCAGTGGACAAACGCCAAGAAAAGCATTGGTCAACTTGTCCCAACCCTCGTGCCTGTTAAACACCTGCCGTCCCCACAGGCTCCTCCAAGACTGAGTTTTGTTGTTGATTGAGAACTTTCAAATTCCCTGGGTTGTTCTGGCTATTGTTATTTTCTGGTTTTTTGTTTGGGCGCCATACCCAGCCATGCTCCTGGCTCTGCACTCAGGGATCACTCCGGCAGGGATCACTTCGGGCAGGGCGCGGGGGACCATATGTGGTGCTAGGGATTGAACCTAGGTAAGCCAGGTGCAAGGCAAGAACCCGGCCGCATGCAAGGCAAACGCCCCTACCTGCTGTGCTATTTCTCCGGCCCCCATACCCTATTTTAAATAGATTTAGTCCTGCAGATGAGGCTTTGGACTCTGGATCTGAATGTTAGATTGTGAACCCTACTCAGTACTTTAGCAAGCACCTGGCTGTGGGCAGCTCCCTTAACCTCCCTAGGTCTCAGCCGCCTGCCCTTGTGAACTCAGGGATAACAACAGCAGGACTTGGTGAGGGAGAAATGACAAATCCCAGCACCTCGGGGCAGACCCTCTTTATAGTCCTTAGGCTTCCCGCCTTACCCTTCCCCCGCCCCAGCCAAGTTCCCGTCTGCTGCCCCACCAGCCTCCTCTCCTCTCCCTTTGAATAGTTGGTGAAACTATTGCCACCAAATGCAATCAGCCCCAGAGCTGTGATTCTGACATTTCCTGGGAGAATTTGCAGCCAGGTGGAGGAGCACAAACCAGCCAGTGCGTAACCAGGAAGCAACAGCTGTGGCGAACTGTGATGTATTCACTTGTGATGCCCCTGCCAGGTTCTTTCAGCTCTCTGCTTGGGGTATAGAGGATCAGCCAAGTTTCGACAGGCTCGCCCATCTCTGATGACCCAGGGGTGTTCTCATAAGCTGGTGCATCTTCCTCAGCACATGACACTAGTTTTCTGACCTCAAGTGAGCTACACAGGCCCAGAGAGACATGTGGGGTCTTGGAATGCAGAGGCAGGCAAAGCATCAACCAATTTGGGGGGCTTCCAAAAGACTTTATGAATGTCTGAGATACATTGTGGAGTGGAGAGTGGTGAAGATTTTTTGTCGGGTTGCTGGGAGGGTGGGGAGGAAGAATTACGTAGTAAGGATTTTTGGTTTGCTTTTAGGTCAGACCTGGTGTTGCTTAGGTTTCTGTACTCAAGGAATCACTCCTGGCAGGGCTCAGGGGACTCTATGGGGGTACCGGGATCAAACTCAGGTCAGCTGCAAACAAGGGAAGAGCCCTACCAGCTGTTCTATGTCTTTGGGCCCACAAGCAGTTTGTTCTTTTTTTCAAAAAAAGATGAAAGTAACAGTAAAAAAGCAATAATGAAATATTCCAGAAGCTTAAGGATCTTTCAGGAAAAATAATGGGCAGCTATAAAGATGCTGGCATTGGCAAGGCTTTGGAATTATTTTTGGTTTGCTTTATTTTGGGCTTGGGGACCACAGCTGAAGGTGCTCAGGGATGATCCCTGGTAGTGCTCAAGGACCATGTACGGTGCTAGGCATTGAACCAGGGTCAGCTAAATGACAGACAGGGTCAGCTAAATGTGCCCCTTACCCCTGGATAACCTCTCTGACCCTAATACTTTGGATCAAATCCCAGTTCTGCCAGTTACTGGCTGTGTGACCTTAGTTACGTTGCTTAACCTCACTGCACCTCCTGTCTCTTGGTTTGTAAAATGAGAATGAGAACAAGAGACCACCCTTGGAGTGGCTCGGGAGGATGAAAAGAGCCGACACTCAGTGTCTCTGCAGCACAGACCCTTGGCCCACGTCCCTGTATTCAGGACCCCAAGTAGGCGCTACTACAGATGGCAGCCCATGTAGTAGCGCCTACGCAGGATACCTAAGTCAGGGGAAACATCATTTGTGGTTCCATGCTGTAAGTAACAATGTTGAGGACGCTTGTTCCTCTTGATTTTTGTCCCAGTTGATGACAGCATGGATCCTACTTTCTGCTTGGTCTGTAAGTCTTACTGGTCTCTGAAGTCGCTGACACAACAAAACACAGCTAGAGATACACACCATAAAGAAAATGAACAGCCCTCATCTCAGACCTTAACACAACAAATATTTGCTTCAGCAGATGCTTTAGGCCCTTTCCTCAGAGAGAAACTTGGTGATTGCCTGCTGGAAAAGAACACAGACTTAATGTCGAGCTGCTGCCCTTTCCCGGTCACTAATAGGGTCCCCAAGCCAGTGCTGTGGGGTATGGGAAACAGGAAAAAGAAATGTGTGATAGGACCGAGCAATAGCACAGTGGGTAGGGCATTTGCCTTGCATGCAGTCGACCTGGGTTCGATCCCGGCATCCCAAATGGTTCCCGAGGACCTCCAGGAATAATTCCTTAGTGCATAGCCAGGAGTAACCCTTGAGCATTGCTAGGTGTTACCTACAAAGCCAACAACAACAACAAAAAGATTGAAAAAACACACATTGGGCCAGAGTGATAGTACAGCGGGTAGGGCATTTGCCTTAGCCTTGCATGCAGCCCACCTGGTTCAATCCCCAGCATTCCATATGCTGGGGACCCCCCAACATTCCATATCCCCAGGAGTAATTCCTGAGTGCAGAACCAGGAGGAATCCCTGAGCATTGCCGGATGTGACCCAAAAAGAAAAAAAAAACACAAACACAACAAACAAACTTTGAGGACTGGAGCAATAATATAGCGGGTAGGTTATTTGCCTTGTATATGGTCCCGGCATCCCATATAGTCCCCTGAGCCTGCCAGAACTGATGATCCCTGAGCACAGAGCCAGGAGTAATACCTGAGCACTGCCAGGTGTGGACCCCCAAACCCAAGGAAAAAACCCCTAACCTTTTGCACACATATAACATGCACACACATATACACCTGTGCACACACATGCACATGCACACACATGAGCAAACACATGTATGCATATACACATGCACACACATGCATGCTTATATACATGCACACCCATACGATGCACACACATGCACACACACACATGCATACACATACACACATACACATGCACACAAAGCACAGGCACACACAATACACACACACTTACACTGTCAGTTGGCATGCCAGCATGTGCTTCAGATGCTGCCTAGGAGGAGCTGGGTGTTTTAGAGCACCCCTCTCAGGCAGGGGTTTTGTGTTGGCAAAAGCCAGGGCTGCGTTTCTCTGCCCTCCTGCCCTTGTCTTGCTTCCTCACCGCTCCCCAGGAGAGCCAAGGAGGATTGATTCCATATGGTTCTGATTCCCTCACTCATCAAAATGCAGTTTTCAAGAGCCATTTGATCTCCAAGATATTATGTGAGTGTCTTTTTGTATTTGATTTTTTCCTTCAAAAAAGAAAAGCTAATGCTTTGCCAAAAGAAAATGAAGTCAAGCCCGGGGTCTGCGCCGGCTTCCAGCATTTGCTTGAGGGAAGCCGGATGTTCCTTATTCAGGGGCCTCCGGGTCTCGTCAAAACCAGGTGAATCTATGCAGGGGAAACGGGTTCTTCAACTTTTCCTTTGAGAGAGAGAGAGAGAGAGTGTGTGTGTGTGTGTGTGTGTGTGTGTGTGTGTGTCTGTGTGTGTCTGTGTGTGTATGTCTGTGTGTGTCTGTGTGTGTCTGTGTGTGTGTCTGTGTGTCTGTGTGTCTGTGTGTCTGTGTCTGTGTCTGTGTCTCTCTGTGTGTGTAAGTATGTATACATGTCTGAGTGTGTGTGTACATGTGAATGAGTGTGTGTACATGTGAGTACAAGTGTGGGTGTATATATGAGAGTGGATGTGATATATGAATGTGTGTGAGTGGATGTATGAGTGGATGTGCTATATATGTGTGAGTATGTATGTATGTGTGTGTCCTATGCATGTGTGGAATGTGTGAATGTATGTATGTGTGTACTATATATTGTGAATGTGAATATATGTATGTGTATGTCCTATGTATGTGTGAGTGTGTGAGTATATGTATGAGTGGATGTGCTATATATGTGTGAATGTGTGTGAGTGTATGTATGTATGTGTCCTATGTATGTGTGAATGTGTGTGGTTGTATGTATGACTGGGTGTGTTATGCATGTAGAAATATGTGAGTGGAGTATTGAGTATGTGCATGTGTGAGTGTGCATGTATGTGTGTGTCCTATGTATGTGTTATTGTGAGAATATGTGTGTGAATGTGTGTATACATGTGTGTAGGTGTGCTACATGTGTGATTGTGAGTCTGTGTGTGCGTACATGTGAATGTGTGTGCGCATTACCTCCATAACAACTACCGTGTTTCGTAGTTCCCACACAGCAGGCGCTGTGCTGTGGCCGCCAAGAATTCTCTGAGCAGAAACAGTCCCTGGGGCTGAGTAGTCCTGTGCCTGCTTCCTCCCATCCTCTCCTTTCACAGGCTCTTTCATTTGTCAAATAGCCTTTTTGAGCACTGCCATGTTGGGGACTATTCTTGATGCATCTTTCAGTTTACTGGCAGCTAAGCAAATGGATCAGATGATTTCATTTTCCTCTTTGGTGTTTTTGGACCACACCCAACAATGCTGGGGCTGCTCCTGGCTCTGTGCTGGAGACTGGGAGCACTACTCCCAGTGAAGCTGAGGTTACTCCCGCTCTGTGTTGAAGGCAGACAACGTTACTCCCAGTGATGCTGGGGTTACTCCAGCTCTGTGCTGGAGGCAGGTAACGCTACTCCCAGTGATGCTGGGGTTACTCCCGGCTCTGTGCTGGAGGCAGGGAGCGCTACTCCCAGTGATGCTGAGGTTTCTTCCGCTCTGTATTGAAGGCAGGTAATGCTATTCCCAGTGATGCTGGGGTTTCTCCCGCTCTGTGCTGGAGGCAGGTAATGCTACTCCCAGTGATGCTGGGGTTTCTCCCGCTCTGTGCTGGAGGCAGGTGAGCGTTACTCCCAGTGATGCTGGGGTTACTCCTGCTCTGTGTTGAAGGCAGGTAACGCTTACTCCCAGTGATGCTGGGGTTACTCCAGCTCTGTGCTGGAGGTAGGTAATGCTACTCCCAGTGATGCTGGGGTTACTCCAGCTCTGTGCTGGAGGCAGGTAATGCTACTCCCAGTGATGCTGAGGTTACTCCTGCTCTGTGTTGAAGGCAGGTAACGCTACTCCCAGTGATGCTAGGGTTACTCC
The DNA here is from genome assembly GCA_021461705.1 of Cryptotis parvus. Classification (NCBI taxonomy): domain Eukaryota; kingdom Metazoa; phylum Chordata; class Mammalia; order Eulipotyphla; family Soricidae; genus Cryptotis; species Cryptotis parvus. Next base: position 141,869 of record JAJIBD010005075.1, on the reverse strand, counting down.
CAACTCTGTGCTGGAGTGAGGGAGTGCTACTCTCACTGATGCTGGGGTTACTCCAGCTCTGTGCTGGAGGCAGGTAACGCTACTCCCAGTGATGCTGGGGTTACTCCAGCTCTGTGCTGGAGGCAGGTTACGCTACTCTCAGTGATGCTGGGGTTACTCCAGCTCTGTGCTGGAGGCAGGTAATGCTACTCCCAGTGATGCTGAGGTTACCCCGCTCTGTGTTGAAGGCAGGTAATGCTACTCCCAGTGATGCTGGGGTTACTCCCGGCTCTGTGCTGGAGTGAGGGAGTGTTACTCTCACTGATGCTGGGGTTACTCCAGCTCTGTGCTGGAGGCAGGTAACGCTACTCCCCAGTGATGCTGGGGTTACTCCAGCTCTGTGCTGGAGGGAGGGAGCGCTACTCCCAGTGGTGTTGATGCTCCAACCTTGCCTCCTGCATGCAAACCACGAGCTCAGCCTTTTGAGCATCTCCAGGCCCCTATCAGATAGTCCCAAGTCTTATTGAGACACAGACCCAAGAGGCAGCATGGCTGAAGTCCTGGAGAGGGAGGCCTCCTAAGCTAAGACCTGAAGACATTGAGCCCTGAGCTCGAGAGAGGGAAATGGCTCATCCCAGCAAAGAGAGAGTGTGTGTGAGAGACCTAAGGTGGCCTATGAGCCAGATAGAGAGAGAGTCCAGCTAGCACAGGGAACAGACAGAACCCGAGAGGGACACATTGCTGAAGGCTGACTTGGGGTGCCCTCCCCTTCTGCCTTGAACCTGCAGCTTTGACAGCCACATCCCCAAGGCCCCGAGGGATGAAGTATCTCTGACCCTTGTGTTCTTACCCTGAGCTTGGACTCACACTCCAGCAGGAAGCGGAGAAGCAAGGCACAGAGTATACTCAGGAAGTGAGTCCATTCCCGGGGTGCAGGAAGAAGAGGAGGGGCATCGGGAATGGCAGGTGGGTCAGGGCAGTGTAGGGGGTGGTCATCCCCTTTCACAAGAGAAAATGGGAGCTGGAACCGACAATCCCAGCACATCCCCCCAAGCCACTCAGGCCTCCTGGGTCTTCCTGGGCTCCAGCCGTGTGTGGGAGTTCGCGTCCTGAGGAAATGGATGCTGTTCTCTCTCTTTTTTTTCGTTTTGAGTCACACCTGGCGATGCTCAGGAGTTACTTCTGGCTCTGCACTCAGGAATTACTCCTGGCCGTGCTCAGGGGACCATATGAGATGCCGGGGATCCAACCCGGGTCGATTGTATGCAAGGCAAATGCCCTACCCGCTGTGCTATCACTCCGGCCCCTGCCCTTCTCTTCCCTTTCAGGGTTCCTTTCCTCTTTACCTGAAAACCAGCAGAAAGCAGCAGACTTGCTTTCCCATTGTCTTCTCACGCTCATTCCCTCCCTCCCCAAACCCCACCCCTCCCCCCCCAACTCTCTGAAGACCCTTCCTGACATGGTTCTACACAAGTGCAGCTCGTAGGGAAGAAAGAAAGGTCTCGGCTCTTGGTCAGCCTCTCCTCGGGGTGGGTGTGTGAGGGCACAAAGTCTGGAGTCGCCTCTGGGGAATCTTCCTGCTCAGGAATAAGCAGGTAGAGAGACAGGATAGGGTTAGGACGTTTACCTTGCACTAGGCTGACCCAGGTTCAATTCCCAGCACTCTACATGGTGCTCTGAGCCCTCTGCCAGGACTGATCCCTGATTAAAACCTGGTGTAGCCATCAAACAAACAAACAAACAAACAAACAAACCAACAAACCCACATGAAGATAATGACTTAATGTTGTAAGTATAGAGAAGCAGAGCTCTTCAGCTCCTGCGGGTTGGAGAGGTATGGGTCCGAGGACAGGTGGCTTCAGGAGAGGGGACACCTCTAGCCCAGACCTCCAGCATGTAGGGAGACATTCCCCAGGCTCCATAGGAAAAGCTTAAGATGGCTGTATTGGGGGGCATAAAGACCACCTTTGTGACCATTCCCAGGCGTAGGAAGGAGGCGGGGGTGGGTGTCATTCCTGCCCTCCAGGTCCATGGAGGCAGTAATGGGGGGTGGGGACAGGACTGTGTCCCCACCCCCTGGCCTCATTCTTGAGCTGATGCTTCTCTGGGAGTTGCTCTGCAGCTGACTGTATAGTGCAGGAAGTTTGCCTCCAATCCTGGACAATCTGAATATTTTCTCCTCGGCTACAAGGGATGCCTGCCTAGTCAGGGCCCAGCAGACTCAAGTTTAGAATTTCCATTGAAATTACTTTTCACTGGAATTCACTGGAGCTCAGCAGTTTGTGTGGTTTTTAATGCTGGCAGGGTATAAAGTTGGAATGGGGTCAACACTGAAGAAGGACACAAGGACAGAGGGACGCTCTTGGGGACATCCCTTGAGCTCTGAGGTCAGCTTTATTTCCTGTTCTGAGTCAGCACATTTCCTGTTTGTACCAGCAGAATCACAACTAATACCATCGCCCCTAAATACACGTCACAGTGCCAGGAAAGCCTCCCGCACACCCTGCTCAGAGAAACTTTGGTCCTGGGATCCAAAGGAGAGATGACGGAAGGAATTTCAACCACGTGAGATAAGAAAGCCGTTGGGAGCAGCGGTCCCTGTTGGTAGAGTCATTGTCTTAGCCTCACTTCCCTGTGCCTAACTTTACTGCAATGGTATGTTTTAGTGGAAAGAGTTTTATAGTTGCAATACAAAGTTTTGTTGTTGTGCGCAGGGGATTTAATGTTCATATATTTGGTTTTGGACCACACCCAGCAGGACTGTTTCCCACATAGGGCTTGAGGGTCATTCCCTGCAATGTGAGGGACCCACCCCAGGCCTCCCACATGCAAGGCCTGTAATCCGCCCTTTGAACCAACTCCTCTCCCCAGCATGATCTGTTTGATCAATAATGATTTAAGGCAGTCAGCAGATGACAGGTTGTTTGATTCAAAGGCTCTTAGAGGTCACCAGCCTGGCCCCACTAGGACTCTGATTCTTCCAACAGAGAAGCAGTGAAGCTCATCCTTCTCTTACATTGTGCCTTGCAATACATACATTTAGAGTTTATTAATGTTTTGCCTACTTTCAATGCTCAGTTCTAGGCTGATATGTATTATGGGCTGGGCACTCACTGTGTGGGCTGGGATCTGTGAGCATCAGGACCAGATGCTCCTGACTGAATATCACATCGAACAGGACTCTGCCATCTCACTCCAGAGAATTCAAGGGAGCACTTTACAAAGTGATGTTTTTTCCTTTTGTTTTTTGGGCCGTACCTGGCAATGCTCCTGGCTCTGCACTCAGGAATCACTCCTGGTGGTGCACAGGGGACCATATGGGATACGAGGGATCAATTCGGGTTGGCTGCATGCAAAGCAAATATGTCTGTGCTCCAGCCCTCTACATAAAATCATTTTTTAAAAATATTTTTTAATTTTTTTATTATTTGAAAAAAATATTATACTACCATGAGATATACCATTACAAAGATATTCGTGTTTGGGTTTCAGTCATACAGTGTTACAGCACCCATCCCTCCACTAGTGCCCATTTCCCACCACCAATGTCCCTGATTCCCTCCCCTCCTCCAGCCTGCCTTTATGGCAGGTACTTTCCTCTTCTCTCTCTGTCTCTCTCTCTCTGTCTCTCTCTCTCTCATCCTTCTCTTACACATTGTGCCTTACAATATATACATTTAGAGTTTATCAATGTTTTGCCTACTTTCAATGCTCAGTTCTAGGCTGATCCGTATTATCATTTCCAACAATTATTAGTACCCTGTTCCTTTCTCTGTTTTACCTAACCTCTGACTCCCAAACACTTGAGGTAGATCCCACCCACTGATAAGACCTGATCCATGCTTTTCCTGGCCTTGGGTATTGGTATCATACTATATTTTTATATCCTGTAAATAAATGCAGTCATTCTATATCTGTCCTTTCCTTCTGGCTAGTTTCATTCAGCATGATAATCTCCATGTCTATCCATTTATAGGCAAATTTCACAACTTCATTTTTTCCTAACAGCTGCATAGTATTTTATTTTGTAGATGTACCACAGTTTCTTTATCCAGTTGTCTGTTCTCGGGCACTATGGTTGTTTCCAGATACTGGCTATTGTGAATAGTGCTGCTATGAACATAGAAGTGTAGATGGTGTTTCTGCTGTGTGTTTTTGGCCTCCCAGGGTATATACCAGGAGTGGTATGACTGGGTCAAATGGGAGCTCAATTTCCAGTCTTTGGAGGAATATCTATATTGTTTTCCAAAAAGGCTGTGCCAGTTGACATTCCCTCCAACAATAAATGAGAGTCCCTTTCTCCCCCTGCATCCCACGCAGCACTTGTTCTTGCTCTTTTGGATATGTGCCAGTCTATAAAATCATGTATTATATGTGTAAATGGTTTCTCTCTCTCTCTCTTGAAACTGGGGTCTCAGTTTCCCCATCTGAAAATGGAGGAAGTGCAGCCAAGTTAACTGACCATGCTAGCTGACCATGCTAGCTGATTGTGCTTTCTGCCCAGAGGACATTGGCTGCCAACAGCAGCCTCCTGTAGCAGGGCCTATTCTGGCAGACCTTGAAAACAGTTCTTTGCAGTGGCCATTCCTATTTTCTCAAGATAGGAATGTCCACCATTGCAGTGGACATTCCTATTGTCCTTCTTCTCTCATCCCAATCTTAGCTTCCAAATAAGTATGTGGTGCCTTTACAAAACCCCAGCGCACAGTGGCCAGGGTCTCTAACTACCAGGACATCACATCCATCCGCACCAAACTGCAGAACTAGGGGGGCTGAGAGTGGGGCTGTATTGACCATGCTCACATTCCCTGGCCACCAGAAAATCCACATCTTCAAGTAGTGATGTTTATACCAAGTTTAATGTGGATGAGTATGAAGACACGATGAGTAAAAAGCACCTCATCGCAGATGGCTGAGGGGTCCAATACGCCCCCACTCATGCACCTCTACTGAAAGGCTGCAGAGCAGTACTCCTTCATTTGCTGCCACCATTCCCCCTCTACCTCCCCCACCCCACCACCACCACCTTGGTCTTCAACACCCAATATACCATAACACAATAAATCCTGCTTCTTGATCAAAAAATAAAGTGAAGGAAAATAATAGTATTTATCGCAATGGATGGTTTCTGGAGATTAATCAAAGAGGGCACAGGGGTGGCTCAGGAGATACCAGGTTCAGTCTAACCCCACATATGGGCCCCAAGCAGGGCTCTATGTGATCCTGAAAGGTGCCAGCACTGCTGAGCTCATCCCTGCCCATTGCCCGGGCCCAGAATTGAACTATCCAGTCAGTTGACTGAGCAGTGCTGAGAATGTGTCTGTGTCTCCTGAGTACAGGCCTCCCCAGTCAAACAAGTTTATGATCTCACCCCCAACCCCCGCCCAGATCTGTTCTCTGCATTCTAACCCCTACTCTCAATCTAGGGAACTTGCCCCAAAGCAGCTGTAGCCAAGCCTCCAGCATGCTCTGGTTTCTGCAGGGTTGGCACTAAAAGATGAGGGTGGAATTAGAGGGTGTGAGGTCTGGTTCGTGCCTGTGGGTCAGAGGGAGCTGTGTTCTGCCACCAAAGCCCCTGGCTCTGAGGATGGCTACTCTTCAAGTAAAAATGATCTAACCCCACCTGGCTTCTGGGGGTAGGGGCTGAGAACACCCACCACCACCACCATTATGCTGCTCTCTGCCTGAGCAGATGGCAGAGATCTGCTCTGTATCTTTATTTTTTTTTAATAAAGATTTTCGTATCTTTATTAAGTGCTGCTCAGTGTTCACCCTTTGAGCATGCCTTCTGCTGCTGCTGGCCCAGTGGGTCTCCTCCCTGAGGGGACCAGGATCACAGCTTGGTACCAAGTAGGGTGCAGAATTGTCCATGACTGCAGCTACTTTGCCATGTGTGCCTGGAGCAAAGATGCACATGTCTCTGAATGGCAAGATGGATGTGGTGTGCGGTGCGCCTCATTGCTGGAGGTCATCTCCTCTTAATCAGATGATGTGGTCTTTCCTTCTTCACCAAGTGGTGAATCGCTGTCCTTGATGAATAGCTGGCCTCAGATTATGAGCTCCAGGAGGGGCCGCTATGGACAGTTTCCAGCCCCATCATTCTGTCCTCTGTCCTCTGGGATCTGACCTTCCCAGATGCCTGGCTGAAATTCAGGTCTCCTAACTAAGTGCGCAAATCTAATTTAAACAAGTCAACTTTAATGAGACCTCCTGGTAGGGCTGGTCCAGGCAAGAACTGATGTTCGGTGAATTGATATTTTAAAAGCAAAGCCCTAACTCCCTGCAAGATGGCAGCTAGAAGGTTGCTGGTTTGAGATGAGGTCTTGAGGCTGTGGCCCCATGATGGAATGAGGGTCTTTATAAGAGCTGAGAGTTGGTGGGGGACAGCTTGGTGACGGGGAGCAGAAGCCCACGCAAGCACGGGGTGACTCAACTTCTGGTGCCAGGCACGTGCATTCAACAAAAGTCTAGTCCAGCTGCTTTTCTGTCTGGGGACTCCTAGGCTGGAAGAATGGATGGTCTGGAGAATAGCCAGGTGTGTGTGTGTGTGTGTGTGTGTGTGTGTGTTATCACAAAGTTTACTAAAGTTATATAAACCCCCAGCCAGGTATGCAACTCTAGAGGCTATGGGAAGCAATGACCACAACCAATGACCACAACCCTCTTCCTATAATCATCACAACAACTAAGGAAGGAAGTAAAAGGTGGGGAAAATGCTGGGAAAATGCCAGTGCTCTCTCCCTGGCTTTTCTGTGTGAAGACAAGTGAGGGTGGCTATCTGGGAGTCCGGAAGAGAGCATATTCTTAGAGTCTCAAACTGGCTGGCACCTTAATCTTCTATTTACACAAAGAGTCCAAGCACCAGGAGAACAAACATATGTGATTTAAGCCACCCAGCTCTTCCCTAAGTGGAGACACTGCGTTTCCCTGTCCCGAGTGCCTGTGCCCTGGATTAAGCATCTATGTGACTCCCACACTCTCATTCAACTCCCGCACTCACAGCAGCTCCTTTTAGGGATGCTAGTTTCTAAAAGAGAATAGGAATTCACAGTGATTTTAAAGAGACCAATTTTTTCTCATTCATAAAAAGCATGATCATAAATTCCAACTCTTACTGAATTTCTAAGTTTAGGAATTCCATCTTCAAATTTATCTCATGGTCCAGATGGCTGCTATAGCTCCTGCCATTATGAAAGTGTTCCTGACAAAGAAAGAAAGGAGAAAAGCCAAAAGATGTAAATGCCGGCTCACTTGATGGCATCTTTCTAGGAATCCCACTCAACAGCTTCTGCTTATATCTCCTGGGCCAAATATTGCTCCAATACCCATAGTTAGTGGCAAGAGAGATTGGTCAAGTCAGTCTCTGGCTCCCTGCAACACTTAGAACACTGAGGCTCTATCCTCAGGAAGAGAGCATATATATATATATATATATATATATATATATATATATATATACACACACATATATGATGTTGATGAGAGCATATATATATGATGCATATATATGATTATATTTATATATGATACTCAGGGAGAGAGCACATACATGTGCGCCGCACACACACACACACACAGCTCGTGGAATATCCCCACCTCATGCTGCTGCTGTACCCTCTATGCCAATGAGAAGCAGATTTCTCACTCAAGATTAGACTGATTGCAAGACAGAACCCAGTGGAAGAAGGTTGACCTAATGCCATGTTCTCTGCCTCAATGCACCAATGATAAAGTCGACCAGAAAACACAGGCAGGAGCCTAAGTAGGTGACACCAAGCTTGCGCAGAGATTTCACAGCTACTGAGTGGCCTCTGCTGAGCAGGTCCAGAGTGCTTCTGCTTCTGCCTTCTATTCAAAACCAACAATCAGCTCAGAATGATAGCAGAGCAGGGGAGGGCTCTTGCCTTGCATGTAACCAACCCGGCTTCAATCCCCAGCACCCTATATGCTCCCCTATGAGTAGTTCCTGAGTGCGGAGCCTGCTTTAACACCCTAAGCATCACTGGGGTGTGGCCCCAAGCCCCAAAACAAAACAAAACCAACTCTCAGAAAGCCTCCAGAGGGAGACCTTATATAGACAGAACAGTCTTCATTCCTCTACCTGTCCCTGTTTTGTTTTTGGGAGACCTGTTCATAGTTATGTGTCCCCCACACCCAACCAAAACAGCACTCAGAGGCATTTGTTGAATACAAGACAGCACAAGGGGAGAACAAATGAGCATCTATGGGGTGCACAACGTGGACAGCACAGTCCAGGTGTGTTGAAACCATCTTTGTGAGCAGTGAAACATCCCTGGGAACGAGCCATTCAGTTGTGACTCCCAAGAGTCTCTGTGAGTCCCAGCAACGTGCTGCCCCCACAAACCCCATTTCTTCCCGGTAGGGTTCTGACTATTCTTGTTTCCTGATTGGCCCATAAAATGTCTGAGGAATTACATTAATGCTGCTCTCTCTCCAACCACATCCCACTGAGGATTGGATCTATTTTTCAAAGACAAAAAGGAGTTTTCACTTGGTGTCATTGTGACATTTTTCCTTTCAAGCACATGAATGATGCCTCTGCCCAGGAGAGGAAACCACTCACTATCACAGCTCTCAATTACAAGCGAGTAACGGAGCAGCTTTGCATGAGTGGGGGTTTTGGGGCTGGGGTCAGGTATACCCAGAGAAGCCCCCAACCCCCCAGCCCCAAATGCTCATTTACATGTTTTAACATTTTTCTCAGCAGCTTTCTAGTATGTGGTTTGATCTTTAAGATCTTTTTCTTCTTTCTGCACTTTCCCCCCAACCCTGGCTGAATGATAGTACAGCAAATAGGGCACTTGCTTTGCCTATGGCTGACCAGGCACCCTGTATGGTCCCCTGAGCCCTGCCAGGATTGATCCTTGGGCATAGAGTCAGGAGTCAGCCCTGAGCATTGCTGGATGTGGCCCCAAACAAAGCAGAACAACCCAGACAACAAAAAGTCATGAGTTCCATGGCACCTGAGCGGCAGAGGAAGAGGCCCCTTTTCTGCCCATGTGGATTCTGAAGGGAGTTCTCCAGGGAGGGCTTGGTCCTCCTGGGGCCATACAACGGACTCCCTTTTTTTTTTTGCTGAGATGGGGATTAGTTTTCAAATGAGGGCAGACAAGGCTGCCCCTCTGCTAGACACATCTTAAACCCTTGGGGAGAGGGATTGTGTGATTGGGGAGCTTTTACTAGACTAGGTACCTGGTCAGCTCTGGGGTGACCCTCCTTGCTGTGTCATTTTACCACATTGAAGACCCTGGGGGTAGGGCGGGGTCCTTGGTAGTATTGTTTAGATTTTCCTAGTAGGAAAGTCTATCAGTCCTTTTGTTGCTGTAAAACAAATCATTCCAAAAATGGAATGGCTTAAAACGAGACCATGTGCTTAGCTGGCAATTTTACAGGTTGGCATTTGGAACTACCCTCAGTTGGACAGTCTGGGCCAAGCTAGCCTGAGCACAGATGGGCATGCTTAGTGGACAGGTTGCTTTGGGGCGGGTGGCTCACAGGGCTCAGAGAGGTCAGATGGGCCACCACCATGCAGCCAGCAAGGCAAGACTTGCAGAGTTAAAAGGCTCCAGGAACAACCAATCACCAAGGCAGTCTCGGGGTGGAGCTCCAGAGCTCTCCAGAGCTCTCTCTCTCTCTCTCTCTCTCTCTCTCTCTCTCTCTCTCTCTCTCTCTCTCTCTCTCTCTCTCAGCTGTTCCACCAATCAGGGCAGGGCAGAATTTGCTTCTCGTGATGTCACTTCAGCTGTTCCACCAATCAGGGCAGGGCAGATTCTGTTTCCCATGATGTCACTCCAGCTGTTCCACCAATCAGTGCAGATCAGAATTTTGTTGCTCCAGACGTCACTCTTGCCTGGTTCCACCAATCAGGACAGGTCAGGTTTTGGGGGTGCTGCTCTTGCATCCCAGAAGCCACTCTTGCTGGAGAAACCAATTTTTTGCAATCTGTACAAGGGAGTTATTTTCCAAATCTCCTTTTCAAGGGAAAAGCCTAAGGAGATCTTTCATGGAGTGGCCCTGGGGTCATAGGAAGATCAAGACTCACGTTTTGAGCTGACTACTCACATTTTGAGCTGACTACTCACATTCAGTGGGAGTAACTCATTTTTTCTCTCTCCCTGTTTCTCTCACTTCGCCGCTGTTGTGATAACTTGATGTCCTACACACTCCCAGTTCTGGTGCTTGCATTTGGTTGTGGTACTTCTCAAGGGTCCCGCATCAAGATGTGGTGCTTCTACACTCGGCTTTGATGCGCCCCAGATCTGCAAGAGCCTAGAGATTTCAGTCACAAACCCGCATACCCGAATTTTCAGCAGACTGATATTTTGGTGTGGTCCATCCTGAGACAGCGGATTCGGGGGTAGGGGTGGGGCGTAATAGCAATTATGGATTGTGGGGAACAAGCTGCTGCCAGGGTTCTGCTTGGGTGACTGACCTGCCCCCTCCTATGCACCCTCTCTGTACAGCCTGTGCTGGTCAATTTAGCTGCAGCTACTGATCTTCGAGATTTATTTACAGGTCTTTGAAGCATGGCCCATAAGTAAGCTTGTATGGCTGAGCTAGAGGTGGTGTGGCCCCACATACCTAACTTTAGGCAGTTTAATTTCTCTGGAAACTTGGTCCTGAGGTTTTGGAGTGCAACCAGAGGCACAGCTGTGAGTTTGGGTTGTTAGGAAGCCTGAAGGCTCCTCAGGCTGCTGGTGCACTCACCACACAGGTCTAAGTTGCCCCTGCTGGTTTTGCCGCACACCCAGCCCCCAGCAGCCATGGCGCAGCAGCCCCCAAGGACCATGACCAGAGCCTGGGCTGCTGCATTTTGTGGCTTGGGCACTCTGGTGGACATCGATTCTGAGTCCAGCAAAGCCTGACCGGGGCACATGCCCATCCTTGGTTTCCAGACAGTTAATGCTCAGGGAGGTTTTCCTCCACAGTGTGCTGTGGCTGTGTGGGCTGGACCAGGCGATGACGTCCATGCTGGTCCATGGTGGGAAACCCACAAGCCTTTTCAGTTCTGCAACTCAACACCTGCACTCTGCAGCAGTGCCGAGTTGGAACCCGAAGAGCCCTGCTCAGACACAGTAAAACTGCCGCTGCCCACAGAGCTGAGAGCTGCGGGGGCTCGGCCAGTTGGTGGTCGTGCTGCTGTCATCTCAGCACCCCACTCCGAGCCTGTGCTGGGGGCCACCGGCAGGTTTTATTTAATGTCACTCACCCTGAGCCAGAATACCCACGGGCACCCACATTCGCTCATGCAGAAATTCTGTGCCCTATCGGCTTTTCACAATGCTGAGAGCTGCCGACCCTCTACCAGCTCGCAGGCTTGTTGCTGCGCCGCCAGGATCTCACTTTTATCTGTCGGACATGTTGGCTTCCAAGTAGCACATTATTTGAACAAACAATGGGATGTTTCAAAGATAAATAGCAAGTACCTGGGGGTAATTGTCAAGCTCTGCCTTTGGTCTCTACCACAGAGGGGTTGTACTATCTCCTCTGGGTGATAAAACTGGTGGCAAGGAGGGACGCTTTGATCTTGACTCTGTCTATGTTCTTTCCACACAATCTCCATTTCCCCCTGTAAAGCCCAGGTGGAAGTCAGTGAGGCTAGATCAGAGTCCAGGCCCTAAGCCAGATTTTCCATTTGAATCCTTGTTGTAACTCTTAGGAAGATTAGGCTACTCCTCCAAGTTTTCTTTATCTCCAAAATAGGAACGCTGGGTTCGGAGCCATAGCACAGTGGGTAGGGCATTTGCCTTGCACCAGGCCAACTCAGGTTCGATTCCTGGCATCCTATATGGTCCCCGAGTTCCGCCCGGAGTAATTCCCTGAGAGAAGAGCCAGGAGTAACCCCTGAGCGTCGTCGGGTATGACCCAAAAAGCCAAAAAAAAAAAAAAAAATAAAAAGGAACATTAACATGTTTGGTGTGGGCTTTCCTAAGGTCGCAGCATTGAATGAGAGATACTGACCCACAGAACACGGAAAGTGCCATGTTGACTGTCATCACGCAGTCTCCAAGTTCCCTCGTGAATCAAAGATTTGACTTGGGATTTTGAGTGAATAATAAAGTGATCTACTTTGGAATTTATTCATTTATTTTAGAAGGCTGATATGCCAAATTCAGTAACATTATATTAGGTCATTCCCATGACCTAATATAATGGTTTGAGGCTCTTTATGTTCCTGTAGCAAGCCGATGCCCCTGGCTCTACTGGCAGAGACAGGACATATGGAGATATTACTGGTGCCCGCTAGCCAATAGATGATCAACGGGAAGATCGTGATCGTGATCGTGATTTTAGAAGGCATTAAACAAAATAAAATCCATCTCTGCTCACTATCAGCCGCTGTGTGATAAAAAATACAACTCTTAGAGAGTCAGTCTTTAGTTTTTCATTACATTTAAAATTTTTTTTAAAGCACAATAATTTACAAGGTTATTCATGATCGGGATTTAGACATACAATGTTCTAGCACCCATCCCACCACCACTGTCAGCTTCCCTCCTCCACGTTTGCCGGCTCCTTCCCACCTCCATCTGCCTAGAGACTCGTTCTTTCAGCAAAAATACCTACAGTGCTCTTATAAATGTGCTAATTGCTTGATGAGATACTTTTCTCCCATGAGGTTTCACTCGGATCTTCAACGCTGAGAAAATGTGATTGTTAATGAAAAGTTCTGAAGGGAAGGAAAGATATTTCAGGAGGGGGACCATGCCTGGGCTGGCTCCCGGGACAGAGAATTTGTGAAAAGATCAAGGATGTTGAGTCTGGATGAGAGAGGAGGCCCTTCATCCCAGAGTCCTCTGTCCGTTTTGCTGTTGTACCTGGAACCGAGGCCCACAGAACCTGGTAAGTGTGGAAGAACCATCCATTGGTTCCATCAGCTTCTTCCGGCACTCTCAGACCAGGTGAGACCCCTCCTCCAGCCTCTGCAGTTATGCTCCGAGATGACCTCCATAGCTCCATCCATCAGGAAGAACTCTGGACCTCGCTGATGGCAGAGCTGGGCTATGCTCCCCCCCACCCACACACGTGCTGCTCCAGGACTTAGGGGAAAATGGTGCCCCCACGTTGACACTGAGCAGGGGGCCTTCCGTCCCTGCTGCCCAACCAGCCCCACCAGAGTCACTTACTATGGCCCCCACCTAAGCCCCACCCTGCTCCAGGGGGTTCCCTGGGCCCTGGTCTGACGGAAAGGCCAGACAAGACAACCCCCACACTTGTTCTGTGCAGGCCCCACAAAAACAGGGCTGCAAAAGGGGTGGCACCTAGTCTTGGGATGACCACAGAGAGCCAAGAGAGCACTTTGTGCTGGGGATGGAGGTGGCGTGTCTGCAACAACCAGCTAAAACAGTCTCTGAAAATGCTCAGAGGCCTGACAGCCTCTTAGGGTGTCCCTGGCCACAAGCCAAATGCCTGTCTGGAAATACCACAGCCCGCCTTCATTTATTTATTTTATTTGGGGGGTTAGGAACATGGGGATCACAGCCAAAGCCACATCTCAGGGCTTGCTCCTGGCTCTGGCTCAGGGATAACGCCTGGCAGTGCTCAGGGGACCATATGGGTGACAGGTATCTAATCCAGGTCAGCCAGGTGTCAGGTAAGGGCCTTAACCCCTGTACCATCTCTCTGACTCTCACAGCCATAATTTACACTGTGCTTTGGATCAAAGATCAACTAGGGACATTCATTGACCTTAGAGGCAGAGTCTTTGTTTTCAGAAAGGTTTGAGGGTTCCTTTGTCTGGAAAATCAAATTCTCCTATAATATTTCAAATTTCTGTCTCCCTCTCCCCCTCTCTCTCCCTCCTTCCCTTCCACCTCTCTTTCCACCTTCCTCCTTCCTTCCCTCTCTCCCGCTCCTCTCCATCACTCTCCTACCCTCCTCTTATCGTTCTTTCCTTTCTTGGAATAGTTATAATTCTCATTAGGTCATGAGTGTGCTGATAGGAAAAGGCAGGAAAGAATATAAATGCAAGTTGTTTAATGAGAAAAACCAAGAGGCGTGAGTGATAGTACACGGCAGATGCACAGCCACCCCCGGCAACCCTGAGCCCACCAGGATTGATCCTGAGTGCAGAGCTGGGAGTAATCCCTGAACATCGCTGGGCGTGGCCCCCAAACCAAAAAAATAAATTTAAAAAGAAAAATGAGAAAAATTAGTTACTTGTTACTGGTAATGACCGCTGTTACCCTCTGTGCTGCCCTGCCCCCATCTCTGACTCAAGGCGCTGTTAGGAGCAAAGTCTGTCCGTGTCTCAGCATAGTCCCAGGGTGTTTTATTTCCAGGGTTTCTGCCCCTGCAGATGCCTCTGGGATTCAGCCCACCCTGCCTCAGGGCCTAGCAGCTGAGGATCTCACCTGCCCACTCTGCTGACCCCACCTCGCCCATCTCCACCCCCTTCTCATTCTCTCAGGTTCGGAGGTCAGGGTTTGGGGGTGGGAGCCGCTCTGGTGTGGCTGATCCTCCTGGATCCCCGCCAACTCCACCTTCTGGGCTCGTCTCTCCTTTGGCCGCCCAGTTTCTTCCAGACTTTGGCCAAGGAGGATGAGGAACATCTCACTGGGACCTAATCCTTGTTTTGTCACTTGTCTGCCTCAATCCTCTCTGATGATTCTGTTTCCTCCTCTCTGGGCTTTCTTATCATTACGTCTGCACTGTGCTCTGCTCTTCAGGCTTGGCTGTGGGCCGGCAGGGCCACACCACGATGCTCCCTGGGGGAAGCCTCACATGCTCTTTCTCCCCACCTCAGTCCTCTTTAGGAAGGGCTTTGTTATTGGGCAGTTCCCAGCAGGGACTCACCTGGGCGAGAAGATCTTTCCTCCTCACACTGTGCCCATGTTCTTTCCCTTCCTTCTCTCCAAACTCTCCAGCCTGAGAACTCAAAGTTTCAGATCCTGATCAGTGGGAGGACTCAGGCACCTACTGGGCACCACAAGAGCCACTGTGGGGTCCTGACACCTCGAAGTTGTCTGAGGCCCAGCCCCAAGATTATGATTGAATGGTGGGCTTCAATCAACTTGGTGCTTCACTGCACCAAGTTGGGATAAGTTTCAGTGACCCTCAAAATAGTACACCTTGGCAAGGGAGTGTCAGAAATGACATCCACCCCCCACTTCTCTCCTTCTCCCCTCTTCCCTCTCTCCCTCCTCCCTCCCTCCTTCCCTTCATTCCTCCTTCCTTTCCTTCTTTCATCCCCCTCCCTCCTTTCCATCCATTTGTCCTTCCTCCCTCCCTTCCTCTCTCCCTCCCTCCCTCCCTTCCTTCCTCCTTCCTTCTTTCCTCTCCCCCCTTCCTCCCTTCCATCGTTTTGTCCTTTCTCCTCCCTCTCTCCCTTCCCCCTCCCTCCCTCCCTCTCTCCCTCCCTCCCTTCCTTCCTTCCTTCTTCCTTCCTTCCTTCCTTCCTTCCTTTCTTCCTTCCTTCCTTCCTTCCTTCCATCAGTTCTGTAACTTTGGACAAATGACTAAATCTCTGTCTATGCTCCTTCCTCTAAAATGGACATTATAAAAGGATTATTATTGTCTTGATTCTGGAAGTTTTTCTGCGAATGAAATGAATACCCCTAAAGCGTTTAGCACAGTGCCGGGTAATGAGTAACCTTTTAAAACAAATTTGCCCTTATGCTCAGTTCCCTATAAGCGTCCGCTGTGTGCCATCCAGAGGCACAGGGTGAGGGCAGAAAGCCGCCAAGGGTTTCAAGGCGTCAAGGCATTAGAATAGACTTACACAACTGGCTCCAGAGGGAAACCATAGTTGTTCATCCTTTCTTTCTCTTTCTGATGAAGGAGGAATCTGGCCTGGGGAGGTGGAAGGTAATTTGCTATGATTAGCTGTAGGCATCTGTGTCTACTCAACCCAACTGTGGAGGGAAGGACAGCAGGGCCCGGGATTGCAGGATCTGAGGGGCAGAGGGAAGGGCAACAGGGCAGCTTCCTGATGAAGAAGGTGTAGATGCTGGTCTTCATCACTTCCCAGATGCACTGAGGCAGAAGGGACAAGGATGAGAAGTTGGATGCAAGAGCAGTGCTGGGACGGGCTGGAGTGAACGGTGCCCTGAGACCCGACATCCAGGGAAAGGAATTTGAGCAGTTCAAGGTGGAAAAAGGAGGGAGAGGGGGGTCAAGAAGTCATGCTATGTGAGCATGTGTGTGTGTGTGTGTGTGTGTATGTGAGCGTGTGTGTGTGTGTGTGTGTGTGTGTGTGTGTGTGTGTGTGTGTTGTCGGGCTTCTTCATCAGCTACCATCTACCTCTCCTGGGCTTGACTGGGGTTAGCATGGCCTGGGAACCCTCTTCCCTGATGGATCCTTCCCTGGCTCGGCTGGTGGATCAGAGCCGGACTGTGGAGCCTACTTGTGGCATCAGGTTTTATCCTCAGCACTTACTGGCTGTCTTTCCTGGAGCTGACCAATGTCCCCCACCAGCTCTCCAGGGTGATGGCCCCTTCTCCCCCAGAAGGCGTCCATCTCCATGAACACAAGGGTTGTGACTGCTCAGATGGGAGGAGTGGGCAGAGGGAACTTGGGGCGACTGTCTCTAAGGGAAGTTGTTGAAAGGACAAAGATCCTCCTGGAATCCTCCCCTCAGGGACACTTGTTTTGGAAAGGCAGCTGCCAGGCAATTGGGAAGTGAGGTCACCGGGCTGGGATTGTGGAGTGCGGGTACAGGCATTGGGCTGGTGGTCCTGTAAGGTTCCCGAAGAGCCAGCTCAGAAGGGCCAAAATGATAGTGCAGTGGGTAAAGCTTTTGATTTGCACACAGCAGACCTGGGTTCAGTCCCTGGTGTCCAATATGGTCCCCTGAACCCTGCCAGGAGAGGGATCCCTGAGAGCAGAGTGAGGCATAACCCATGTCTATCACTGGGTGTAGACCCAAAACAAAGAGCAATAGCAGAAAGAACCAGCTCAGCCACTCGGCTCAGAAGACAGGCCAGGCTCAGCCTCTCAGCTTCTGTGAGAGGGTTAGAGAGAGTGTGGGGAGACTCACTCCCTCATCTGAATTCCTCGTCCACAGCAACTGTGAGAAATAATTAGCAGCATGGTTTTAAGTCACTGAGTTTAGGGGCAATTGGTGGCTATGCAGCAGTAGATAATTAAGGTGCTAACTTACGTGGCCTGAAGCAGGTTACCTAACCTCGTTATGCTTCGATTTCCTTATTTATAAAATGGGGAGAAGAGCATTCATTACCCAGTGTGCTGCTAAAATAATAACAAAAGGTCCAGATTTTCAGCATTTGCTGTTTTCTCTGGTACAAACACCTCCTCAGGTCAGTCATTTTCTACCACTAGTGACTTAAGAACTGGAGGGCAAAGTTTCTAAAGCTGACACTTCCCCATCCCCCACCCCCCCCCCAAGACACTGTCTGTCCTCATAGCACATTTGTGTCTGTCCACAATGTAGACAGAGCACAGTGATAGGCTTTGCAGCTATGGTTCCTCCACCATGGCGGTCACCAGCAACCCGGGGGCTGCAGCGCAATTCCCCAGTGTTGGCTGGACACAGGACAAGAGGAGCTGCTGCCCCAGCCCAGTTTATGCAGGGGCCAGAGGGGACAGGGCTGGTCAGCAAGTCCTCATGTGTGTGTCTGGTATGAGTCTGGTCCTGTGCCACCAGAGACCAATACAGGGGACATGCTCAGTGACCCTCACCACACCAACAAGTGACGTGCTTAGATGTTCAGAGTGTGACAGATGTTCAGATGGTCTGAGCACGGGGAGCCATAGGAGGCCTGGGAGGGGATCTCCAGAGAGGAGTTCACCATGCATTGTGGGGCGGGTCTTAGCAAAGGCCAGTGGGAAGTACCAGGATGAAAGACAGGGAAGGAAAGCGAGTGCAGGTGAAGGAGCTCGCACCAACAAGAGCCTGTGTTAGTGGAAACATTTCGCTCCTGGACATTTGCAGGGCTGAGTGTGTGTGAAGAGTGTAGAGTGACAAGTTCAAGGGGCGTTTTGCAGAAACAATGGTGTGTACCCTTCACAATGTCAATATTATGAAAGAGCAAGAGAGAGCTCAAAACAGCGGCCCCAGTTAAAGCACCACATTCAATTTAGTGTAACGTGGGTCTCTGCAGGGGCCAGCACTGTTTGGACGAAGGTGTCAAGGGAATTTTTTTCTTCTGTTCTTGCAATTCTTTGGAAAGACTAAAATGATTTCACCATAAAAAGTTTTTAGAAGTAAGTAGAGATGAAGATGTAGGGTCTGGGTCAAGCAGAGCAATGGAAGATATGTAGAATTGGGGCGCTGTGTGTTCTCAGAAGGGAGGTTGAGTTGTGGAAAGGGCTGCAGAGGACAAGGGGACTAGCTTGGGCTTTGAGCCCTGTGTCCTGGTTCCTTCAGTGAGCTGGAAAGGTCCAGGAGGGAAGTACAGTCTAATAGATGGCATCAGAGGTGCTGAAGACCCCCAGGGTGTCATTTCTGTTCACTGTGCAGCAGCTACACACAGAACAACTCAGGTTATCATTAATGTGACTTGGGCCCTAAATTCCCTGGGCTCTGCCCTGAAATTTGTCTCATATGTTTGTAAAGGTTGATTGCATCTTTGGGGCCTTTTTTGTAATATGAACAGAAGCTATAAAATTTCAATTGCAGCAGCTCACAGGGATCAGAGTGTCTTTTCTGGTACGCCTTAGGAGGGGTCAGTGGATACGATACGCCTGACGTCGCACAAACATGCAGAGACCATCTCTGGATCTCCCAGAGTGCTATGTACCTCGCAGTGTCCTCATCCATCCTCAAATTGGGAATTTAGGAGCAAATAGTCCTTTCCCTCTTCAAAGGAAAACCATGTGGGAAAGTACAATGGCAACTTGACTAGGGAACAGGACTAGAATGGGGAAAGCCATCCTCACTCTCACTTTTTGTGGTGGTTTAAACTGCTGTGAGCACCACGGGAAGTACTTTAATAAAGTTTAATAAGTGCTGAGTAAAAATGCTCCTTTTTTTCCCGAACGAGCACACCTGTCTGGGAAAAAGGAGAGCATTCATTTGTCTAAAATATTTATAGCATCTTTAATCTTATATATATATATGTATATATATATATATGTATATATATAAAACCATTTAAATGCCCAATAATCCTAGAGCAGATAGCTTATTATTATCTCATTGATAATAAGCTGACTAGAGTCCCACAGGGACTAAGTAATGAGAGAGCTTTATACTGTCCTATACTGTTTCATATAGTAATAGCCAAAATACACACAGCGTAATTCAAATTCATGAGCATATGGACACAAAAAGAAATATTCCAGTTGACGCTATTTGAAGTTTAAGAACAGATCAAGGGAGCCAGAGACAGTACAAGGTTAAGACACTTGCCTAGTGTGCAGCCGTGTTCCGCCAACCTGGTTCAAGCTCAGCGCCACATATGGTTCCCCAGGTAATACCCGGCATGATTGCCAAGCCCAGAGCTAGGTGTGGCCCCTGAGCACCGCCATGTGTGGCCCTCAACGAAGGAGCAGGTAAAGTGGATCTATAATAATAAAGGTCAGAGAGTGAGTGTTGGGGTGTGTTTGTGAGGAGCGGTGGAAGGAATCCACCTGGTGCTATCCTACTTGACAGGAATTGCACAAGTAATGTCAGCCTTTTCCCACATGTAAGTTATGCATGTAGAAAAATGATTTATCATGCTGATGCCGGCACTGTGATTTGTGTTCATTAAACCACATTTAGGTGAGTCCCCCATGGTATGCGCTGAAAGGATCAAACGCTGAAAGGGAAACAGTTGCTCCTTCCCACTGGGTGAGGTCATCTGTCAGGCCTGCAGGCTGACCCCATCTCCACCATCAGGCCCAGTGGCAGTGGCCTGGGCTTGGCTGTGTTCTCAGCCTCATGTGGAGGTGACCAGTCATCGGCAACTCTGTGACAGGCCAGGACCTTTCATTCACAGCACAAACTGCGCTGAGTGCCAAGCCCTGCTCCAGGGCCTCTCCTAGCCAGGGCAGATGTGGCTGAGACCGCTCAGACTCTCCTCAGGACTCATCCCTGCCAAGTACAGATGCAGGGCGTGAAGCAGAAGTAGGTCTTCTGCAAGGCCATGAGGCCAGTGAGCTCAGAGGTATTGCTCAAGCTGCAAAGATATAAATATATATGCATATACATATTCATATATATATATATATATATATTATGATACTAATATCCAAGGTCAGTCAAAACATGAATCAGGAGGTCTTGTCAACAGGTGGAATCTACCACAAACATGTAGGGGTCAGAGGTTTTGTAAGACAGAGAAGGGAGGGGCCGGAGTGATAGCCCAGAGGGTTGGGCATTTGCCTTGCGCGTGGCCAGCCCATGCTGGCCTAGGTTCCATCCCGGCATCCCATACGGTCCCCCTTAGCACCGCCAGGAGTAATTCCTGAGTGCAGAGCCAGGAGAAATCCCTGAGCATTGCCGGGTATGACCAAAAAAAAAACAAAACAAAACAAAAAAAAAGACAGAGAAGGGAACAGTGTACTAATAATCATCAAAAATGATAATACTAGCGATAGCCCAGCGGGTAGGGCGCTGCCTTGCCGCGCCGGCTTATCGGCCCGGGTTCGATCCCGGCATCCCATATGGTCCCCGAGCACCGCCAGGAGTAATTCCTGAGGCAGAGCCAGGAGTAACCCCTGAGCATTCGCCGGGTGTGACCCAAAAAACAAAAAAAAAAATGATAATACCAGCCTAAAACTGAGCATTGACTGCAGGCAAAAAGATACACATGATAACCTCTAAATGGATGTATTGCAATCCACAATGTGTAAGAGAAGGAAGAGAGAGAGGGAGAAAAAGAGAGAGAGAAGAGATAAAGAACCTGTTATAGAGACAGGCTAGGGAGGGGGAGGAATTGGGGACATTGGCGGTGGGAAATGGGCACTGGTTGAGGGATGGGTGCTGGAACACTGTATGACTGAAACCCAAACATGAACATCTTTGTAATTACATATCTCACGGTGGTGTAATAAAATATTTAAAAAAAAAAAAATAAAAAAAAAAGGAAAATTAGCTTCAAATTATTGGGGGAAATACCAGATCAAGGAAAGCCTCCAGAAAAAGACCAGCGAGGTAGTCCATGCTCTGCTATGAGCAGAGTGATGTTAAGAAGCTCCTTCCAGTGGCTTAGTCAGGATGAATTTGCCACAAAAGGTTTAAGGCAAGAGAATAATTTTTACGCTACAGGAGAAGATAACTGACTTGAACGTGGGTGGTAGGCAGCACTGGGCGTAATAGACATTGATTGAGAAGAAAGACTACTCAGGAGTAATTAGCTGGTGGCCCAGTGGGGAGCAGCTGTGAGAGCCTTCTGTGATAATGTCCAGATAAAGTGCTCTGGACATGTGCCAGATACTGGCGGGAAGGTGTCTGCTGACAGTCCTGTATCACATCTCACTGCATAAACTAGCGAAAAGATTATTTGCCTCTTGCTCAGCAACCCTAGCAAAAGTCCCACTGCGCTGCTGCTTTCTGTGTCACATGACCACTTTGGGCAGATCACGATGACAGGGGATATTGGACTTGCTGACTGTCGGCTGTGGCCTAGACCTCTAGCTCTGTCCTTATGGGGCAACAGAACTCTGTTTGGGGGGCATGGGAGGTTGGGTCCCCATCAAGAATGGAAGAGGAAGGAACTGAGGCTGGGAAGACAACTATAAAACTGGGTAATAAGATTCAGCATCCTCAATTTTGCTTATCCTGGAGCCCTGTTTGCAGAAGGCACTTTGCTGAGTGATTTCTGCAGAGCATACACTGGAACATGCAGAAGAGTAGTATTTCATCTGCATAATTACACCTGCTGGTTATTCTTTGGAAATGGGACAGTCTAGTTAGGGATGGTAACAAAGAGGGGAAAAAAAGAATCTCCAAATTAAACGAGGTTACCTGCTCTATTGAAGCATTCAGTTGTCCTTTCTTTTTATAAAAGTATAATTTATAACACTGTGAGATAGACATTTACAAAGCTATTCATGATTGGTTTTCAGTCATACAGTGTTCCAGCACCCATCCCTCACCAGTGCACATTTCCCACCACCAATGTCCCCATATTCCCTCCCCCTCCTCTCCTCTCTCTCTCTCTCCCCTCTCTCTCTTCTTTTTACACATTGTGGCTTATAATGTATACATTTAAGGGTGATCATGTATATCCCTTTACCTACGTTTGATCCTCCGTTCTAGTCTGGCATTGCCATTTCCAACAATTAGTAAAACACTGGTCCCTTCTCTATCTTAACTAACCTCTGACCCACACACACTTGTGGTAGATTTCAAGTACTGACAAGTCCTCCTGGTCCATGTTTTGCCGGACCTTGGATAGTAGACTCATACTATTTTATTATAAACCGCAAATGAAG
This sequence comes from Cryptotis parvus, assembly GCA_021461705.1. Taxonomy (NCBI): domain Eukaryota; kingdom Metazoa; phylum Chordata; class Mammalia; order Eulipotyphla; family Soricidae; genus Cryptotis; species Cryptotis parvus. The sequence goes on along the minus strand of JAJIBD010005075.1, from coordinate 119,545 downwards.
TTATTCTATATTCAGTTGTCCTTTCTTGATCATTTTTAATCTCTTAGATATTTTATTACAAAACAGAAGAATTTGTTAGGCTTTATGTATTTTGGAGATAAATGAGTCTGTCTATCCCACTATGCTCTTAATTATCTCTCTGTTTTAACCCAAGACCCTTGGAGCCTTCCAGAAAGGAGTTAATCAAGAATCTTGTTGTCCTCTTATCCCAGAAGACACCAATGAGAAACAGGGCTCTCTGCTCTCACCTTGCTCTCGGTGAGATCTAACAGACAGAGCAATATGAATCCAGCTGTTGTGATTCAGTGGTGCTAAGTGGCCAGAGTTTGAAATGACCATGGCCTTGGCATGTGCCAAATTCCATCTTCATTTATCAAGAAAGTTTATATGGAAATGAAACCAGGCTCAAAAGTTCATCACAGAGGCCTGGATTTAGCAGGCTAAATCCGTAAATCCATAAATAGTATCTTATGTTGAATAATTTATCTTTAGAATAAGAAAGTAATAAATAATTTCTGATTTGGATGTAAGAAAAAAGAATAATAGGAGCCACTATTATTTATTGAGTCACTCTGCCAATAGCTTTATATGCATTGTATCACTTGTATTACTTGTCTTCCCTATTGTTCATCGATTTGCTCGAGCGGGTGCCAGTAACATCTCCATTCGTTGGGAATGAGGTCCATTATTGTTACTGTTTGGGGGCATATAGAATACACCACAGGTAGCTTTCCAGGCTCTGCCATGGCTCTAGGTTCATCCCAGGGGGCCCAGTATTTTTCTATGTCAGGTTATCAATCATCCAGGGCCCACGGTGCAGAACCCTGGGTGTAGACAAGCCTGTCTCCTATCTGCCACCTGCAGCTGGGCACTGCAGCCACACCTGCAACACCTCAAGGGTTTCTCATGTTTTATTATGAAACAATACTTTGCTAGCATGACTAAGTAAGTTTTTGAATATACATTTGGCTAGGCAGTATACTTTATAACAATTAACCAAGAATATTTAAGAGTTTTATCCTTAAAAAAATTGGTGTTTAGGACTTTTGTAGAGGCAAAGGCATAGAAAACTACATAAATATATGTTAGAATATTTCATAAAATGATACCACCATATGACCAGCATAGATCAAGAAAGAAGACATTCTCTTTTGGAAGACAATATGACATTCCTCAAAAAATTCAGCTGGACTCCTATGTTCATTGCAGCACTATTCACAATAGCTAAAATCTAGAAACAATCCACATGTCCAAGAACACGCAACTGGATAAAGAAATCGATGGTACATGTACAGAATGGAACAGCTCAGCCATAAGAAAAGATGAAGTCACACAATTTGCTGCTGCATGGACGGATCTGGAGAGGATCATATTGAGTGAAATAATTCAGAGGGAGTTGAACAGACTCAGAATAATCTTCCTCATATGTGGGATGTAAAGAAACTTCTGAGACCCAAAGGCAATAGAAGCAAAGGAGAGGTCTTTAGCAGGAAGCTTGATGCTGGGGTTCGGTGTGGGGGATAAGTTAGGTATAGAACACCATGACAATGGTAGAGGGGACAGTGTATCTGCCACAGAGGCAGGCTGGGGGGTAGAGAGAAACTGGAGACATTGGTGGAAGGTAGTGGACACTGATGAAGGAATTTGTGTTAGAAAATTGTACACCTGGGCGGAGCGATAGCCCAGCGGGTAAGGCGTTTGCCTTGCACGTGGCCAGCCTGTGCTGGCCGGGTTCGATCCCCGGCATCCCATATGGTCCCCTGAGCACTGCCAGGAGTAATTCCTGAGTGCAGAGCCAGGAGGAACCCCCTGAGCATCGCTGGGTGTGACCCAAAAAGCAAAAAAAAAAAAAAAAAAAAGAAAAATTGTACACCTGAAACTCGGTCACAAATATCTTTCTAACTTTGTAATTCATGATGGTTCAGTAAAAAATAAACTAATTTAAAAAGAAGAAACAAAACATTCCCAACATCATTGAAACTCACTGGCTCCTCTTTCCTGTTAGCAAACATAATGGTCCCCACTGTCCCTGACTCTGACATCAAGAAAACCACTATTCAAACTTTGAGCACCAGAGAATCATGCTATCCATCTTTGAACTCAAGAGAAATAGGAACCAAGGGATGCGGATTTTAAGACTAGTTTCTTTAGTTTCATATTATGCTTGAAATGCATTTCTATTAAAGAACAAGACTATAGTCTCATCGTTCTCATGTTTATGCAGCATGTCATTTTGCAACTATAACACAATTTAGTTGTCTATTGTATTGTAGAGTGATATTTGGATCATTTCCCATTTGGGACTATTATAAATGGTGCATGTCTTTTTGGCAAACACATGTTTGCAAATGGACACATTTCTGTTGGATTATGTATGAGTGGGATTGTGGGGTCAAAGCCTAGGTGGATCCAGCCTTAGCACATATCCCAGTGGGTTTCCAAAGTGATTGTACTGATTCATACTCCCCTCAGAGGTATTAGCCCTGTTAACACTTGTATGGTATTAGGAATCTTTTGCCTTTTTTTGCTTTATTTTTGGGGTCACACCCAGGGATACTCAGGGGTTACTCCTGGCTCTTTGCTCAGGAATTATTCCTGGCAGTGCTTGGGGACCATATGGGATGCTGGGGATCGAGCCGGGTCAGCCGCATGTGAGGTCAACACCCCTACCCGTGTGCTATCGCTCTGGCCCCAAAGAATCTTTTGTCTTTATCAAGAGATTCCTCTGAGTATCCAAATTCTATCCCAGACCAAGTTCACATCAGCCTCTTGTATATCGGGTGCAGTTATGGTTGCAAGGCACAGAAATGAGCTCTCACTGCTGTGGAGATCTCACAGCATGATGCTCCGTCATCACCCATAGGAAATCTGGTGGTTAGAATGGGAAGTGGATTGGGTGCCCCAGGATCAGATTTGGATTTGGGCATGACCCACAGCAATGCTGGAGGCTCACGAAAAGCATGTCCCTGCAGGATTCAGCAGATTCTCAGGGTGTCAGCCCACGTCCAAGGCTTTGTTCTTGTCTTCATTTTGCTGTGTGGTCCTGGAGAGAAAACCCAAAGGACTGGCATTCTCTGAAGGTCTGTTCTCTGATTCCCTATGGGTAGCAGGAAGGGTTGCCCTTTGATTTCAGATGGTAGAGATGTTTTGCCAGGAATTTCCCTGCATCAAGGAAATAAAAATTTCTCAGAACACTTGGTCACTCTGGACAAGAACTGAGTGCTGAAAGTAGGTAAAGGGATGTACATGATAACCTTTCATACCTGTATTGCAAACCATAATGGCTAAAAAAGAAAGAGAAAGGAGGGGTGGAGAGGGTGCAGGGAGGAAGAAAAGTGGTCACCATAGAGGCAGGCTGGGGTGGAGGTGGTGGTGGGAGGAAACTGGGGATATTGGTGGTGGGAAATGTACACTGGTGAAGGGAGGGGTGATGGAACATTGACTGAAACCCAGTCATGAACAACTCTGTGATTGTGTCTCACTGTGATCCAAAAGAAGGAGAAGGATGAGGAGGAGGAGGAGAAGGAGAAGGAGAAGGAGGAGGAGACAAAGGAGAAGGAGAAGGAGAAGAAGAAGAAGAAGAAGAAGAAAGAAGAAGAACAAGAAGAAGAAGAAAGAACAAGAAGAAGAACAAGAACAAGAAGAACAAGAAGAAGAACAAGAACAGAACAAGAACAAGAACAAGAACAAGAAGAACAAGAACAAGAACAAGAACAAGAAGAACAAGAACAAGAGCAAGAATAAGAACAATAAGAACAAGAACAAGAACAAGAAAGAAGAAATAATCTTGGGGGGAGGGAGTGCCAAGAAAGAAACCAGGTACTAGACAGCTCCAAAATTATGAGTACCTGCTAATCTGAGCTACATATGTGCACAAGGAATGATGGACTAGAAAAAGCAAAGCCACACTTTATGGTAACTGGTTTGGGACCCAAACAAAAGCACAGACAACTCTGGCAGCTCAGGGTACCACACAACCACCTACCCACCCCTTTACCATCAAACTGGTGCAGAAGCTTTCTAGGACTGCTACAGAAAATTTAGCACAGGGGGCCAGGGATGTGGCTCATTGCAAGCATTTGTCTTGCAAGTGTGAAATCCTGGGTTCCATCCCTGGTGCCATGTGGTCCTCTGAGCCCTCAAGTGACAGTAGCAGTTGTGACCCCAAAATGAATATAAAAAACATAACAAACTCAGTGTCGAGAACAGTAGAAATTTGTCCTCTTGTGGGTCTAGTCTGAAATAAGATCCATCCCTGGCTCAGAGCTACTAGGGTGGCCAGCTGCGACGATCCTTGGCTTCCCCAACTTGTAGAAGTGTCACTCTAATCTCTGCATTCACATGGGCTTTTCTCCTGGGCGCACCCCTGAGGTCCTCTTCCATCTCTTCTCATGCAGGTATGGTTTCCCTAATCCCTTATGGCGGCACCCAACTGCCTCTGTCCATTGTTTCCAGGCAACTTCACATACTGAGCTTCCACTAGATGAGAATTTGAGGGGTAGAAAGTAGGAGTGGAGACATTATTTAACCTATTGCTTCCAGGTAGCTTTCAAACCAGAGCAACTCATGACCTTAGCTCCTTTTATATCCCCTTCCCTGCCAACCACTGCCACCACCACCACCCCGTTCCCCGATGCCCCCTCCCCCACGCACTAAAACACACCTACTTGCAGATCTGATCTTTATTTTTTTATACTGGCCATAAGGAAGGAAAGGAAGATAGAAATCACTATCGTACCCAGGTCTTTCCATGCACTATGGCTCTTCTGCTGCCAACTTGACCCAACGGACTCCTGGATCCAACCTCTCCAATGATCATGTGTTGAAGCTATAAGCAGATAACTAGAACTCAGGTCTGGCTTGGAGCTACTTGGGCGACACTCTATGCTTTGCTCCTCCATGAAATGTAGTTGATTTCATTTTGGTTTTTTTGGGGGAGGCCACACCTGGCAGTGCTCAGGGGTTACTCCTGGCTCAGTGACCATTCCTGGTTGACTCTGGGAAATATAAGGGATGCTGGGGCTCAAACCCAGGTTGGTTATGTGCAACACAAGCTCCCTGTGCTGGACTATCTCTCTGGCCCCAAATATTTGTTTGACTTTTCCTCATTTTTTAGGTTCTTGGGCCACACCCAGCAGTGCTCAGGGATCACTCTAGCAAAGCTTAGGGGACCATATGGGATTGTGGGGATCAAACCTGGGTCAGCCACCTGCAAGGCAAATGCCCTACCCAATGTACTATCACTCCTGCCCTGATTTTAAAATATTTTAAGTGCTATATCCGAAGATTGAAGTAGCAAAAGTTAAATGAGAAAAAGGAACTAAATCCTTAGCTTTCCACAACAGCAGCTGTCACTAAGGTTATTAGACTGTTATTAAGCTGTGTCTTCCTGAGGGAAGCAGCATGTATGAGAAATGGTTCCACCATAGAAAGGCCTTATGGTGCTTTAATAAAAGTGTGACCACCGTCACCCACACATACATATGTAAATCCTGTCTTTCCCGTGCCTCCTCCTCCCTAGTTAGTCCATAGGATGCTGGACTGAAACATAAACTCTAACCACCCTCCTAGTCTCTGTGTCTGCTACTTTGCCCTGTGGACTGAGTCTCACCCACTGCCTTTAAACCTGAGACCATGAGCAAACACAGGCCCATCCATCGGCTTCAGATGCCTCCCAGATAGTGCTGGGCCTCAGGCTGGAAGCAGCCTGTTGGGGTGATCCCACAGCCAGGAGCTGGACCTGTCTGGGGCAGTGGAGAGCAGATTGCACCAGACGTTGTCTGGATGGCCCAGTAAGCAGAGGGGCACCGTTTGGTCCATCTGTGATGCTGGGCACCGTCACCTCCTGTCTGGATGGCCCAGTAAGAGAGGGGCACCGTTCAGTCTGTCACCCTCACCTCCTCTGGCAGAAGCCGAATAAGACTCCAGCTCCTCTGAGGGAAACGAGGCTGGCCAGGAGCCACATTACTATTGATTTTCTGGCTCAGATCTGAGACTGAAGCCTGAGGTTGCTCTTTGCATCAGTTACCCGGGCCGAGGTAGGCAGGCAGTGACCTGTACAGGAGGGAGGACTGTCTGGAGAAGGGGACCTTGAGGGAGAGTCTGGGAACAGCCGTGGCCAAAGGCAGGGGGGGCAGAGTCCGAGGCAGAGGCAGATATCGACTCTGCTGGCGTCTCCTCTCCTGCTGGAGGAAGCTGCCAAAATCCCAGCGGGCTGGCCTCCAGCACAGGGCCCAGTGGATTTCGGTGATTTATACCCTGGTTTGCAAAAACATCCTCTAGCAGGGGTCGGGAGATCATACAGAGGATAAAGAACTTCCCTCAAACATGGCCCGACCTGGGTTTGATCTTCCGCACCCCATGCATTCCCGTGAGCCCTGAGCACAGCTGGGTATAGGCCCCAAACAGACAAAATTATCCTCTAGTATTTTGTTTTTTGTTTGGTGTTTGGGGGTCACACCCAGTGATGCTCAGGGGTTATTCCTGGCTCTGTATTCAGGAATTATTCCTGGTGATGCTCAAGAGACCATATGGGATGCTGAGGATCAAACCCCGGTCAGCTATGTGCAAGGCAATGACCCTACCCACTGAACTATCTTTGTAGCCCCTTCTAGTGTTTTGCCCTCCCAGTGGGAAAGGGTTCAACACCCCCTGTTCTGAATACAACAGGGGTTCTGTTCTGGCAGGACCCCCTCAGTGGAGCTGAAACTAAGGAGAATGCAGCTCACCTGTGTAGTGTCTCAGGATTAAAAAACAATTTTATTAGAAAAACAGTATAAACACATCGTGTACACAGACATACACACATGCACACACATACACATACATGCAAACACATGCACACATATACACACATGTGTGCATACACACATCTACGTACATACAAGCACATACACACCTGCACACACATATACATTTGATCATTTGACATCTCATTATTCGTCGATTTGCTTGAGTGGGCGCTAGTAACGTTTCCATTTGTCACTGTCACGTGACAGTGTAGCCCAATGGCATCTGCTTGCTCCAGGAATATGAAGAGCCTCAAACCATTCATTCAGAGTCTTGACAAAGAAATCTGATCATCTTGTATGTGGGCGGCCACGTGATCTTCTGATGTCCCGTGGGATCCAGTCAGTAAATTGCATTACATGTCCAGCTCATCTGATTTTCAATGCCTTGGCAAACAAGACAGTGTGCCTGATTCTCGATCTTCGATGGAGGTCGGAACTCCGGATTCCTTCTTTCGCTTTAGTGAGGCATGATATTCTAAGCATAGCTCTTTTGATTCCTCTTTGGAGACCTGAATAGCGTTCTCATCATGCTTCCAGGGCCCAGGTCTCTGAGGCATATATTGATGCAGGGAGAATGGTGGAGTTGAAGAGATGTGCCCAGAGCCGGAGGTTCTTTGTTCTCTTAGTTACTTCTTCGATGTTCTTGAAGGTGTTCCATGCCACTCTCTTCCTCCTGCATAGCTCAGGTGTTAGGTCATTCGCCACGTTGACTTCTTGACCTAGGTACACATAACTGCGGCATTCAGAGATGTTTGTTCCGTTGAGAGTGAATGGAGCATCTGGAACTAGTTCGTTTTTCATGAATATTGTTTTGTTGAGATTCAGCTGTAGACCTGTCTTTCCACATTCATGGTCGAAGTCAGCCAGCATTTGTGCCACTTGGCTAATGTTTGGTGTTATTAGAACGATGTCATCAGAGAAGCGGAGGTGGTGTAGCTGCCACCTCCGCTTCTATCTAGTTGTCTATCTTCACCCCCATTCCTTCCCATTCTAATTGTCGCATGACATTCTCGAGGGTGGAGCTGAAGAGTTTCAGTGAAATGATATCACCCTGCCTTTGATTTCTCTGATTTGAAGAAAGGCTTTGATTCTATTGAGACTGAAGCAGTCATCGAAGCCCCTAGCCAAACAGGGCGTTCAAATTCAACACATCAAGATCCTTCGTGAGCTGTATTATGGATTCACAACCAGGATCTCACCATTCTACAAGGACGTGATCACACATACACACATGCACACATATACACACATATATGCACATACACACATACACACATATATGCACATACACACATATATGCACATAAGCACACACACAGAGATATCACTTGATCACTTGAATCCCGTTATTCATCGATTTGCTCGGCGGGCGCCAGTAACATTTCCATTGGACCCTATCACGTGCCAATGTAGCCCAGTGGCATCTGGTTGATTCAGGAATATGAATAGCCTCAAACCGTTCCTTCAGGGTCTTGACAAGGAAGTCTGACCATCTTGTAGGTGGGCGGCCACGTGATCTTTTGACATCCCGTGGGATCCAGTCGATAATGGCTCTAGTCCAGCGGTTGTCTCCAAATCACATTACATGTCCAGCCCATCTGATTTTCGATGCCTTGGCAAATGAGACAGCGTCCCTGATTCTGGAATAGCGACGGAGGTCAGAACTCAGGTATATACACAGATATACACACGTATACACACACCCCTCCTATTACCCTGCAGTTCCAACACAGGCTCCTGCTGGGGCCCCTCGATTTCCATATCTCTCTTCCCTCCTGCCCAGGCCCCTCTGCATGCTGAGGAACCCCACTTGCTCTCTAACTTGCCTCAGACCCACAGCCAACCTGCCCATACTCCCTCCTCCACCTCTTTGCAGGCCACTGGCTGCCCAGAAACACTCTCAGATCAGGGTTATGCACACTTGTGAGGCCAAGGGAGAAAGCTGGTCTCTCAAGAACTTAGGGGGTGCTCATGTGTGCAAACAGGATCAGAGCATTTGGGCAGGAAGTTCTGGGATATTTGGCATCTAAAGAGGGGTACAGAAAGGGCAGAATTTGGGGCCGTTTCTGAAATCAAACAGTCTCTTGGTTCCAAAGCGTCCATGAATCGTGGGCCCATGGGAGGACCAGAAGGGCCCTTTAGAGCAGGCCCGGGAGCTCCTCCAGGCCACCCTCAAACCTGCACTGGGCCCACTGATTTTGCTGCTGGCATTTGAGCAGCAGGACTTCTCAAGTTTCAGGGGGACAATGACCCTGGCCTTCCCCACCCCACGAATGGGCCTTCCTAGGATAGCAGCAACTCTTCCAGAGGAAAACACGAGAAAGAAGCAGCCACAGCCTGAGAGTCAGGAGAGCAAGTGGCACTGTTCAAGCCTGAAGCTCCCAGCAGTGGCCTGAGGTTGGGTCTGTGGTTAGTGGTTGGTAGCTCGGTGCAGGGTCCTTCTCCCTGTGAAGGCAGCTCTTGTGGCCACACAGCGTTTGCATGGTCAGTTGTCCCTAATCACCATCCTGGCAACCTCTGAGGCAGCTCATCCAGGGTCCCATCTGCTCTTTCATCTGATGTGCCTCTTCCCACCAGCTGCCCGCTGCAGTGTCCACCCTTCACGGGGAAATCCAGCAGATTCTCGAGCTCCTGCACAGCCTGCAGCTGGCTCCCTCTCGCCGGCCGGCTCTGCTTCTTCCATCCTACAGTGCATCTGTTCAGCAGTCCTGGTGTTCCTGCATTTGTCTGCTGCAAAGTTGCCTGTTCTCTAACAGTCTCTCTGGCCCACCTGCTTTCCAGCAACTGAAGTGTCTGTTGCTCTAACTACAGTGCTCATAACTTCAGCCTCAAGTTCAAATTATGCATTTTGCAGACTCCCCAAGAGTAGACTCGAGCATTGGGCTAGAGAGGTTTTAACGGCCACAAATCTGCCCTGTGTATGTGTTTCAAATGCTTGTAATGGCTTTCTTTCCGTTTCTGCAGGCACTCTCAAGAGCCCGTTTTATTTCTGGACTGGAGTCACAGGCAATCCATGCTCATCAGGAAACAGGATTCATTTCCCCATCAAGAAATGAGACCAAGGGCCAGAGCGATAGTCCAGCGGGTAGGGCATTTGCCTTGCGCGGCCAGCCTATGCAGACCCGGGTTTGATCCCGGCATCTCATATGGTCCCCCGAGCACTGCCAGCAGTAATTCCTGAGTGCAGAGCCAGGAGTAACCCCTGAGCATCGCCGGGTGTGACCCAAAAAAGCAAATAAATAAATAAATAATTGATTAAAAAAAAGAAATGAGACCAAGAGAGTGGAACAAGAGAAAATATGTGTGGAACCAGCCGATGGCTTTCGCATCTGTTTCCCTGCTACATGTTTTTCTGACCTGCGCTCCTGTCCTGGAGCCGGATGTGAGACCCCGGCCTGCATGAGAAGGGCAGAGCACCTCCTGTTAGTGATGATGAGCTGGGACAGCAAACCGGCTCTCAGCGTGTGTCCCCACTCTCACAGCCGCCATGCACGACCCCAGTTTCTCCTGCGAGTGCACTAATTTTAGTGAGACAGTCCCTCGTCTTCTTCTTTACAATTAATTTTGTTGTTATTTTAGGTTTCGGTGTCACAGCCAGTGATGTTCAAGGATAGTCCTGGCACTGTGCTCAGGGGTTCTTGCAGTGCCAGGAGTTGACCTGGGCCTTCTGCGCAATCTCCCCAGGCCCCCTCCTTTAAAGAAAACCACACTCTAGTGTTGGCAGTGAACCAAGTTATAAACTCCCTTCCCAGCCCCCTCAGAGATCAATGTCAGTGTCAGTATGTTATCTATCATCATGCAAAAAAATGATCACTGACTGGGTGGCCGAAGAAAACATACAGGGGCCCAGAATGATAGTACAGTGGGTAGGGAGCTTGCCTTGAACGTGGCTGGCATGGATTCAATTCTCCACACCCCATATGGTCCCCAGAGCCCTGCTAGGAGTTATTCCCATGTGCAGAGTCAGGAGTAAACCCTGAGCACTGCCATCTGTGGCAAAAAAAAAAATAGAAATGGGTAGGGAAGGGAAGGGAAGGGAAGGGAAGGGAAGGGAGGGGAGGGAAGGAAGGGGAGGGAAGGGAGGGAGGGGGGGAGGAGGGAGGAGAGGAGGAGGAGAGGGAAAGAAGGGGAGGGAAGGGAAGGGAGAACAAGACACAGATAGTATCTCAGTGTCTGTGGGCACCGTTGAGTGGGACCTTTGTTTCAGAGACTGCCATTAGTTGCCACTGAGGGGTCAGGCAGAGTGGGATCTCAGCTGAAGGCTTGACTGAGAAAGGAGCAGATTCCAGGCTCATGTGACTGTCCATAGTGTTGGGTCCCTTGGAGGGTGTTGATGGAGATTCTCTTCTTCTTGCCAACTGTTAGCTGCTGCTGTTTCAACTGTGAGGGTCTCTCCCATATGGCCATTAGCACCCAAGAGTGTACAAGCAGAGATAGCAATAGTGGGGGGGCTTGACAAACAGGCAGAGGGCACAGTCTCATGAAACCTAACGGTGGCCATGGTGTTTGATCACCCTTATATGCTCTATTGGGTAAAAACAAATAGCTTTTGTTTGTTTATTTACTTATTTATCTATTTATTTGGGTTTTAGGCCACTTCCAGTAGTGTTCAGGACTTACTCCTTTTTTTTAAATAATTTTTTTATTGAGTCACGTAGTTACAGTTCATGATTGGTTTTCAGACTCACAATGTTCCAACACCCATCCCACCACCATGTATATTTCTCACCACCATTGACCCCAGTTTTCCTCCCATCATTCCCAGTCTGCTTCTATGGCAGTCATTTTTCTTCTCTCTCTGTCTCTGTCTCTGTCTCTTTCTGTCTGTCTGTCTGTCTCTCTTCTCTCTCTCTTTCTCTGTATCTCTCCACTACCCCAATTCCCTTTGGGAATTATGGCTTCTTGCAATGCAGATACTGAGTCCCAATGCAGTCATTCTATATCTGTCCTTTTTCTTCTGACTAATTTCACTCAGCATGATAATCTCCATACATATGTAGGTAAATTTCATGACTTTGTTTTTCCTGACAGCTGCATAGTATTCCATTGTTTAGATGTACCATAGTTTCTTTAGCCAGTCTTCTGTTCTTGAGCATTCAGGTTATGTCCAGATTGTGAATAGAGTGAATAGAGCTGCGATGAATATTGTGAATTGTGAATAGAGCTGCGATGAATATTGAAGTGCAGATAGTGTTTATGCTGTGTGTTTTGGGGTCTCCAGTGTATATTCCCAGGAGTGGTATTGCTGGATCAAATGGGAGCTCAATATCAAGTTTTTGGAGGTATGTCCATATTTTTTTTCCCTAAGGGCAGGACCAGTAGGACTTACTCCTGACTCTACATTTAGGCATCACTCATGTAGGGTGGGAGATGGAATGGAATGCCAGAGATCTAATCCAGGTCGCTCTACCCACTGCACTATCTCTCTAGCCCTAAAGTTGCGTGTAAACACTGTGGCCTGATGTCACTGGTTTGGAGCCCAGTTTCAGCTATGCTTGATATACCCCCCATCCTCAGACTTGTTGCTTATGTGAAACAATAATCTCTCCCAGCTATTCCGTTTGATTCCACTTGAGCTGAAATTTTTCCCATCGCTTGCAACCAGATGAGACTATTCTAATAATATTCCATAAATATTTGATGAGTGAACTTGAAGGAAGTGATGAAGAATTGATAAGCAATTTTTAAAACTATGACAGCTAGAGATCCTAGCTATAATATTTAGGGCTTTGTACACTTTTTTCTGCTTGAGGCCAGCTAGTAAATGCTATGGGCTTTGTGAACCAGTCTCTGCTATCATCAACCACTCTGCCACAGTGGTGTGAAGGTGCCATGGGTGATATGCACAACAGCAGGCTGTGTGCCAATAAAACTTTATTTAAAAAACCAGGCAGCTTGGTTCAGGCCTTGTCTGCAGTTTGCTGAGCTACCCTGGCTCCCTAAGGTATGGAAAGGACTGTTAACTGCAACCAATAAAGAAAAACTCCGAGTAGATGGGTGATATTCGGGATGCAGCTGCCAGGTTAGGCTCTGTATCTTCTCTGTCTCCTCCCCAGCCCTTGAATTTGCCACCCTGCAAGGTCAGTTCCTGAAGTGCTTTTGGGAAAAGAAGAAAGTAGGCTAGAGTCAGTGCGTCTTTTCTTCTGGTCAGCCCTCAGTGCAGTTCCTGATCAGCTCCTTCCCATAGTCTTGACCATCTAGCCTGTACCCCTGGAGAGGTGCTGAGGCTGTGCTCTGTGATGGCAGCGAAGGACCCACTTTGGACTATAGCCCGTAGGAAGTGGGGGTTCCCCCAAAATGAGTGCTTCCTCCTGGTCCCATCTCCCCTATCCCCCAACCCCCCCTCAGAGCACTGATCTATCTCCGGGAGCACACACTTGGTGAACACACCTCAGAGTTGCTAACTCATCATTGTGTGTGCTGAACACTCATGGCTGGTGCTCTGTGATTTCTCAAAGGAAGGCTCACCTTATTTTCTGGCTCCTAAAGATTCATCTTCCTTAGCTCAGGCTAGCTGCAGAGTCTCCCTAAAGTGGAGACGGAGGGGTGCATGTGTGCTCTGTAATCTTTTGAAGTGACTTCTTTGGAAAAGGCTTTGCCTGCATTAAACGTGGGTTTGGCAGCACACACAGCATTCTTCAGCGACTGTGCCAATGGGGACCACAAAGAGGCAGGAAAGACGAAGAAGGTCTTTTCCTCTGTGTGGAGCCACGGAAGGATATGAAGTTCCTTCCGGTCTTAGAAAACATCGAGTCCCCCTTTCTCTGTGTTAGATTCTCCTTTCCATCCTCGAGCCCTACAGTCAGGAACCATCCTGGTGCCTGCATGGCCTCTACGGTCCCTCTGCCTGAGGGCTGCTGTGTGGCCAGGAGCGTGCCAGACCCTGCTCTTCCTGCTCTCCTCTCCCATCTACGTGATGTGCTGGCCCCTGTGTTCCTCTGGACTTATGTCTTTACACAGAGCTAACTTCTATACTCAGCTGGAAGTCATGCGTATCCAAAGGAGCCTTGAAATGCTTTAAATCACCACACTACACAGACCATGGGATTGTGCTTGTCATTGACACTACACAGAATTTTCTCAGCCTGGCAGGGACCCCATAGACAGTGGAGGGGCAGGTCAAGTCCTTCCATCCTCCAAGTCCACAGGGGTGAGGTTGACATTCCTTGGGAAAGTATAGACAGGAAATCATACCGTTAACAGAATTGTAGATCACGATACTTCAAAAAACAAAATGAAATAAAACTGCTCTGGGGTGGGGAAATTAGCACAGTACAAGGAAAAAAAGAAAACTTCATTCTCTATTTGCTTCAAGTATAATACCAATAAAATTGTACATTATCAACAATTTTTTAAAAGATTTCTCTCCTTTGTTGTTTTGCCTGCTGGAACATCTATAATCTTTATTCTCCTTGTCTTGTTTTAACTGGAAAGATAAAAAAAAATTGGGCAGTGTGTGTGTGTGTGTGTGTGTGTGTGTGTGCATGCGTGTGCACGTGTGTGCTTGTATATGTATATATTAGCCAAGCTGTAAAGTGTAGTGTCCCATGACTAGATAAGATACTGTATAATCAGGGGCTGGAGTGATGGTCCAGAGGGTAGGGCGTTTGCCTTGCACATGGATGGCCTGTGCCAGCCGGATTCGATCCCGGCATCACATATGGTCCCCGAGCACCGCCAGGAGTAATTCCTGAGTGCAGAGCCAGGAGAAATCCCTGAGCATTGCCGGGTGTGACCCAAAAAAGCAAAAAAAAAAAAAAAGATACTGTATAATCAGTATATAGGGCAGTGCACAAGGTAAGTGCACTATAGAAAGAGGTTTTGGGACCAGAGCCCCAGGCTTTGGGATACAGTAGGTAGGCCCTTACCTTGCATGTAGTCAACCTGGGTTCAATTTCTGGCATTCTATATAGTTACCTGAGCACCACAAGGAGTGATTATTGAATGCAGAGCCAGGAATTAGCCACCACCCAAGAAAAAAGAGAAAAGAGGAGAGGGAAGGAGGAGAGGAGGAGGGATGAGGGGGAGAGGAGGAGAGGGAAGGAGAGGGAGGGAGAGATGGGAGTAAAGGGGAGAAGGGAGGGAGGAGAGGGAAGGAGAAGGTTTTGGGTTAAGTCTAATCTCATCAATTGGTCATCAAATCTCTCTTCAACCTGTCCTGGAGCGACTTCAAGAGGGGAGAGTAATCGACCATCAGGGTGTCGCCTGATCCCCTCTTTTGCTTTTTCCTTCCCACTTCCTAATGTGTCTTTTCTTTGGAATCTTCACAAGAGGTCTGCAGCCATGAGCTCAATCCGAGACAGCAGTGCTAGAACTTTCTAAGACAGAGGAATAGGAAAACTTCCAGCAGCCCTCGCGCCACAGTTCGTCCTGCAGATGTACTTCTGGGACTCATCTCCCCTCACCTCTGGGGGTCCTGGGTTTTGTGACAGACGCTCCAGCTGTTCCTGCCCTCAACCAGCACCAGCGGGCCCTCCCTTCTCCCTTCTTCCCTTCCTTTGCCTGGAGAGCTCTTTCCATTCACACTTTAAACTCTGCAGCCCCGAGTTCCTCTTTCCTTGGGAGTTTCTGAGCCACACACAAACCTCCTTGTGGTTCAAAGGTGGATGCTGAACCAGAGGGTTAGGAGTGGGCCTGACTGTGTGCCCATAAGGACGTCCAGGCTAAGGTCTTCCCAGACCAGATTGCTGCACCCCCTGGAGGCCCTTTCTCCTTTTCCCTCAAGGCTCTGCTCCAGGGTCAGCCTCATTCTCTCTAGAGGGAAAGTCCCCTGCTGTGTCATCCTTGTCAGCCTTTATGCCTCCCCTGTGGCACTGCAATCTTGTCAGGGTTGTGAGCTCTTTAAGGGGCTGTGTCTGACTGTTGGAAGTCCTGCAGTCCTTCCCCAGCCTCCCAGTGCACCAGGGCTATGTTTTTCTTGCTTCCTCAGCCACTGGGCTGAGTCTTTAGTGGGCAACATGTCCATCATTCATCTCCGGTCTTCTGAGGCAGGTGTGCTGCAGGAGCCGGGACAGGGTCCCTGTGTTCTTCCATGGTTCCCAGGATCCTCAATATTTCCAAGAATGAAAATATTGAAAATAAAGATGCTCAGACTCAGAGTTAGAAAATAGAAGTTTAGGGCCAGAGCGATAGCCCAGCGGGTAGGGCGTTTGCCTTGCAGGCGGCCGGCCTCTGCCAGCCTGGGTTTGATCTCCGGCATTCCATATGGTTCCCCGAGCACCGCCAGGAATAATTCCTGAGTGCACAGCCAGGAGAAACCCCTGAGCATTGCCGGGTGCGACCCAAAAAAAAAAAAAAAAAGTTTATTGGAAAGTAGAAGAAAAGGAAACTCCCTAGCACAGGGAAGAACTTAGTATCACTGTCACTGTCTTCCCGTTCATCATCGATTTGCTCTAGCGGGCCCCAGTAACATCTCCATATGTCCTGTCTCATGCTAGTAGAGCCCAAGGGCATCTGCTTGCTCCAGGAACATAAAGAGCCTCAATCCATTCGGAATGAGGTCTATAATTGTTTCTGGTATTTGGCATATCAAATACAACACGGGTAGCTTGCCAGGCTCTGCCGTGCAGAGAAGAGCTTTTCTCTTTTCTCTCTTCTTTCTTAAGAACTTAGTACAGGACTAAAATATGGTGTGTGTGTGTGTGTGTGTGTGCGCACGTGTGTGTATGCATGTGTGTATTTGCATGTGTGTGTACGTGTGCATGCATTGAGTGTATGTGTGTGTGTGTGTGTGTGTGTGTGTGTGTGTCTGCTAAGAATGTTTCAGAGACTGATATCTGGTAGAGTCCAGCTGGCTCAGGTCTGGATTATCTACTTGACCATTTGCTTTAGGTATTGCCTATTATCTCTTAGTTTCTGGATGAGCCTAAGGTCTGGGGAGAATTTATGGTCTTGTGAAATTGCTAACACTCATCCTCAGGAAGAGCCCAAAATTTTGCAGGAAAGTTTAAAGTGTGGAATGGAGACAGCTACGATAGAGCTACTCACAGCTGCAGCTGCAATAAGGGGAAACTGAGGCTTCCTCTTTCAGGTGTTTGCTTGCTGACACTTAGGCAGGTGAAGGGAATTATCCGAGGTCATGACTAATAACCTGAGATACCCTAACTGTGTGCCAGCGCCCAAATCCAAGGACCTTATCTTTTCTTTGTTAAATGAATGAGTGGATGCATGGATGCATGGATGGATGGGTGCATGGGTGCATGGGTGCATGGGTGGATGGGTACATGTGTGATGGATGGGTGGAGGGAGGAGGGAAATCATGTTTCAGATTATTATCTGATTCCATGTAATGCTTCACATGAAGCTGAGAAAGCTGAATCCTTTGCCCTGCAGTCCCGGATCTCCCCCAAGTCTTTTCCTTCCAATCCTGATTTTCATCTGATCCTCATTCATCATGGACACTTACCCCACAAAAAAAAAAAAAAAATCAGGGACCTGACGTTTCAGCCCCAGCGCTGACCCTGGGCTTTAGTCCTCAGAGGCCTATCTGTCCCTGAAAGAAATCCCCCTCCTCTCCGAAGTGGGGTGTTCACTGGCCCCAGGGTGAGCAGGCTAGGGGAGGTGCTGAAGTGCAAAGCTGCCTTTCAGGAAGGCCCTGACTGCCCTGCTGGCAAAACATGCAGCTGGTGGAAGTGACTTATCTCAGACCATCTCTTCAATCACAAGCCCTTAAACAGCTTCTGACAATCCATCCATTCATATCCCTGCTGCTACTGCCACCACTGAAAGGTGGTAGGGGAAATGCCATATTTAACTGTGTATAAGCGACAGCGGCTATGGAGGTGAGCCCTGCTGCCTCCCTTGCTGGCTTATGGGGAAGGAGGCCCCTTCCTGAGCTGAGACGGGAAGTGGGTGAGGCAAGGCACTTTAAAGCCAGGGTTGGCCATGGATTGTCCTCTGCCCCTTGTGTTCAGAACTACTCCTTAGCTGTGACTTCTCTCTCAGCACCTGTTTCTGCACCTCTGAGGGGAAGGTAAGCACTGAGTGAGACCAGCCTCAGTAAACAGGGGGTGCGCTGGAGGCTGATTTTTTTTTTTTTGCTTTTTTGGGTCACACCTGGCAATGCTCAGAGGTTACTCCTGGCTCTGCACTCAGGAATTACTCCTGGCGGTGCTCGGGGAACATATGGGATGCCGGGGATCAAACCAGGACTGGCACAAGTCGGCCGCGTGCAAGGCAAATGCCCTACCCGCTGGGCTATCGCTCCCGGCCCGGGAGGCTGATTCTTGGATCCCAGAAATAGTGTTCTAGGTGCTATCCTAGGGTCAGTCTTGTGCCTGGGCTTCCTGATTCTTCACCTCCTGCTGTAGGAATTCTGTGGCTGTATGCAGGCCTCTCTGTAGAGAGGCAGGCCTCAGCCTCTCTACAGAGACAAGTCACAGCATCACAGTGGTCCTCTCCAGCTCCTACTGCTCCATCACCTCCAGCAAGCCGGGGCCACACTTTGGTTCTCTCTTCTAAAATGTCTGAGTCAAGATGAACCAGAAGAAGAAAACAGCTCAGAGAGGGTGGAAGGCTCGGAGAAGCTGCAGTGACAGGAAGGACAGAGGTTTGGGGGAGGGTGATGGAGTGAGATGAAGCGGAAGGAGGGGTTTGGAAGCAAATCAAAAGACTAGCCAGAGTCAGACTCTAACCATGGGGAAAACAAGGAGCCAGGTAGAAGCCTAAGGAGGCTTGAAGTGGTTCTTTGGGGTGGACTATGGGGTGAGGGACAGAACTGAAGGAAGGAGAGCAGATAGGAAGCTGTTGTGAAGGACGGGAACATTTCTGCCATATTTAGCTGCTGTATCACAGCAATGGAACAACTGTTAGGTCAAGAGATCAACCAGCCAGGGGACCTGGAGTGAGTGTCCCTGCGGTGCTCACAGCCGACCGATTCATGAAATAACCACTATGGCTATGTGGTCTCCTGACTGTCTGCCCGGAGAGCTCTGAGAAAGGCCAGCAGTGCGGGAACTAAAGCTGTTGCAGAGACTCCTGCTAATATGAGTGTCTGAAATCAGCCAGCCAAGATGCAGGCACAGTCAGACTGACTTGGCTGCCGGGTCATGGCAATGTGGGGAGACCAAGAGAAGGGCCGTGAGTGCCTGCTCAAGGGACTCTGGAGTCAGCCTATGAATACTTAGGAGCAAATTTAACAAGTCTTCTTTTAAGTTTGTTTGTTTTTGGGCCACACCCAGTGGTGCTCCAGGGTTACTCCTGGCTCTGCACTCTGGAATTGTTCCTGGCAGTGCTCAGGAGTAATGGGATGCTGGGGATAGAACTTGTGTTGACCTCGTGCAAGGCAAATGCCCTCCCTGCTGTTCTATCCCTCTGGCCCCTACCAAGTCTTCTTAGCTACACAAGTGGCCATAACAGTGAAGGCAGCCAAGTCAGTCCTGACTGTGCCTGTATCTTGGCTAACTGATTTCAGACACTCCTATTAGCAGGACTCTGTGACTGCAGAGTTCCCGCACTGCCTGCCTTTCTCGGAGCTCTCTGGGGCAGATAGTCAGGAGACCACATAGCCAAGGTGGGCATTTCGTTCTACTTTGTTGATTCCACATGTTTTTCTACTGAGACTCACACCTCACTTTCCTTCAGGGAAACAGCTTTCTCCTACTTTTGGGTCATTTCCCCCAAGGAGCACATGTTACTCACACATCCTGTCCATCAGCCTTTCCAAACACCGCACAGAGTGACTATTGGTTGAACAATGAGGTAGTCATCCTGGTTGAGTCAATGAAGGTCAGCTTGAGGAGAAGATGCCATAACACAGAGCAAAATATGAGATTTAGTCCCTAATAAAAGATATTGATCTTCTGGATCTAACCATGCCTGAAACCAACCCTATTTTGACTTGAGTCAAAAAAATAATGGTGTGTGTGTGTGTGTGTGCTTTTTTTTTCCCCATAAGCTGGTTTTTCAGTACTTACCAATTGGATTTTTCTTCCCTGAGAATTAGGAATTGTGACACAGACTGATATCTATTTATATTGACTTACACACAGAGGCCACCCAGAGCAGTATCAGAGAGATGGGGAGGTTTCCAAGCCTTAGTTCTTCCTTAGTCTTTGTTTCCTCTCAAGAAATTGTTGCTTTGGACTTGATATAGTTTAAATTAGATCCAGTTTCCTTGTCTCGCCCCCAGTAATTTGCAAACAGCACAACTACTGATTGGATAGGGGTAGAAGAAGGAGACACGAACTGGGGCTGATGTTATGAAAGGCATTATGGGAAAAGGTGAGGGAAGGAGCCAGCTGGGGCTGGGGGTGATCCAGTCAAAGTTGGCTTCTGAACAGCCTATGCAGTCTCTGTGTGATCTCCGCCCGGGCCTGTTACACACAATACATGGGGGGTTGCAGAGTGTGGGGGGTAACAGCACAGTGACTAAGGTGTTTGCTTGCATTCAGATGACCTGGGTTCAATCCCGGCTTTCCATATAGTCCCTCAAGTGCTCCTGAGAGCAGAGACAGGAGTAACTCCTGAACATTGCCAGGTGTGGTCCCCAAGCAAAATAAAAAACACTGACTCTCACCTGGGTGGGAGCACCTGCTACCCCAGGAGCCTGGACTTAGCTTCACTCCTAAAGGCCGGCGTCTTTGTGGGCACCCTGAGTGGGCTCCTCCCTTAGGGGACTGCCAGCTCGTTCCTACCTGGCCCATTCACCCAATGCCTCTCCCAAAAGGGCTGGCCTCAAACTTGCTACCCTTCGTCACTGGCCCTCTCCCTTTTGCACAGACACATGTGGCTTCTTGGTACAGACAGAGCCTTCTGGCACGCTGGAGGCTCTGCCCTTCACTCCTGCCTTCACTCTGGGCCTTTTCTGCCTTTTCCTGGCCCGAGAAACAGCTCCTCTTTCCTCCCAGTGCCCAGGCTAGCCTGGGTCATATCCACTCCTTCTCAGGGCCAGGGAGGTGGCAGACTGTGGTGCAGTGTCTTGGCTAAGTGGGGAGCAAGGGAGACTTAAGAGAAGGGTGTCTGACCTCTGCTCAACCCACCTAGGCCGCCAGACTTGGGGAAATGCGCGGCCTCTGTCAGGACAGTTTCAGCCTCAGCACAGGCATTCCGTGTCGGTGCCTTTCCCTCGCAGAAAATAATTTCAGGAGTGAACTAGTGAAGCAAGGTCACTTTCTCTTTCTTTCTTGCTTTCTTACTCTCTTTGCGTTCTCTCTCTCTCTCTCTCTTTCTTTCTCTTTCTCTTTTTTAAATTTTTTTTGCTTTTTTTGGGGGGGTCACACCTGGCAATGCTCAGGAGTTACTCCTGGCTCTGCACTCAGGAATTACTCCTGGCAGTGCTCAGGGGACCATACGGGATGCCAGGGATTGAACCTGGGTTGGCTGCATGCAAGGCAAACACCCTACCCACTGTACTAGCGCTCTGGCCCCTCTTTTTCTCTTTCTATTGAAGCCTATTATGAAAAATCTGAGAGGAGAGAAAAAGGGTTGATGAGTTCAAGAGCGAATACAGGCAGCAAATAGGAGTCAAGCAAGGAGGATGTGTGTTCGTGGGGGACGCGGGCTAAAGAGTGAGCCCAGAATGGCTGCTGGGAGGAGCCTTCATGCAGATTTTCCAGATGGACTTTTCTGGAGTTTTGCCTCCATCCATATACGTTCTTCTGGGCGTTATCACAGAAAGCCTTGCACTGCTGATGGTCTCAGAAGCTCAGGATTCTTGTCTAGCTTTTCCCTTTCTTAGGGGTCTGCCCTTCTCTGGGTAGGGCCTTGGATTTCTACATCTGGGTGGTGCCTCAGTTTTTCTTCTCCAGAGAGTTTGGAGTTTATAAGTACCAAAGGAATGTGGTTTTCCTTTTGGCAACTTCAGGGCTAGGTAGTCTCCTAAATTCTTATTATTTTCTGAGAGTGCATTACCAGTACCACCAGCCCCTACCCCCACCCCACCCCCCAACCCATGCACCTAAACAGCAGGGAGACAGCTGACCTTGCACCAGAGTGTGTGGGAGGCCATGGGTTTGGCCCTTAGATAAACAAACAAGTACAGGAAAACAGTCTGGGGACTGTCCTCCTCCCTCAGGGCGACACTGGTCCCTGTTCCCTTCCCTTGGAGCCTGTTCTGCTTCTCTAGACAAGATCACTAGAGATGCCTGGAGGCTGTCATAAAAATAAAAACAAAAGCCCTAAGGTGGGGTTCACAGCACTGCCAGGGTTCCTGACCTGTAGGTTCCGTGCATGGTGGCCCTCCCACAACACCACTGGGCAGGCAGCACTGGGTGGGCCAAATACCCCCACTGCACGCCCCCCAGCCCCCAGCACTGCCAGGAGATTCCAGTGTAGCAGTGAGCAGTGGGTTAGGGGAGGGCATTTATTTCATCTCTGGCCCCACTTCACAGTAAGAGACCGCAGCCATCCCTGGCCGTGACACATGCTGCCTAAGAGAATGACTGAATAAAGAAACTTCACCCTGCCATGTGTCTGGAGGGCCCCAGAAATGACCATCTCTGCTGGTGCTTCATTGTCAGGCAAGTGATCAGCCTTTTGCCTCTCTCTCCCGGACCAGCCACATTGCTGGAGAGGTGGTAAGGGGGAGCCAGAGCCCCCTTTGGAACAGCCCATTTGGAAACAATGTGGTGGGAAGGGGGCCTTCTTCTGCCTTGTTTCCGGGTGGCCAAGAGTTTGGGTCCTGACCGGTGCATGGGGCAGGAATGGGGGAGACTGAGCTTCCAGGCTGGATCAGGCCACTACAAGGCAGGTCTGAAACTCCCCTCCCAGACTCACTGGCAAGAATGAAAATATATGGTTTAATAAAAACGGCTGATTCGATTTCAAACAAGCGGCCCGATCCGCTTCCAAGCGGCTGCTGTGAAAATCCAGGCTCTGAGACAGAAGCAGAGAAAAAAAATAAATAAAAACAAAAAATCAACTAAAGACCCCTTTAGGAGGACTCATGGGTCTGTGGCAAAGCCTAATTCAGACTCTTTCAAAAACCAAGCCAAAGTTGGACTTGGATTGTTTTATTCTTACTCTGTCTCCTGCATCACAGACACTCAACGGCCTGCGCTGTCATGAGGGCAGCCCTCTGACACCCAGATGGGCGGTCCTTGGGGGGTTTGTGGGGAGGGGGGCAGTGCTCAGAAAGAGACTCAGTGTTGGGGCCACTTCTCCGGCTGTGCTGAGCTTCACCCAGGAGGCCCAGATGGGGTGGGGGTGCCCAGGGCTCCAGGCTGCAGCCCCACATCAGCTCCCTGGTTACCGGAATAGGAGAGGTCAGGGGCTAAGTGAGAGATCAGAGACCCTGGGTCAAGGGAAAGTCAAACAAACCCCCAGGGCTGTGGCCTTGCTCAGGAATCTGGTCTGCCCAGCCCTCTGGGGACAGCCTGGAATGTTCCTGTAGGCACCCTGGCCTTTTCTGTTTCCATGAAAATTGATTGCTCCAACCCCCCCCTCCCTTCTTTCTTTAATCAAGTTAAGGGAATTTCATGGAGTGGAGAAAGGATTAGCTGGGCATTTGGGGGAGAAAGGATTAGCTGGGCATCTGGACTCCTGTTCTGGTCATCCTGATCACAGCCTTCTTCCCCTTTCTCTTGGGTGTTTTCGCAAAAACACCCAAGAAAGGAGGGAGGAAAAGGGGGTCTGAGAGTCAGAGGCATAGTACGGAGGTGAAGGCATTTGCCTTGCACACAGCCAAACCTGCTTCGACCCCTGCCCCCGCCCCAGCACAGCCAGGAATAGGAACTTATTTTTCCCGAGGCTCTCACAGCAGAGCACATTGGCTCTGAAGCAGTTGGTTCTTGGCTCCTTGCAGAGAGCTGGAGGGTACCTGGAGGGTGAGACATTACATTCTCTGTGTGTGAGTGTGTGTGAGTGTGTTGTGTTTTGTGCATTCATATGCATGCATGTGTGTGTGTGTGTGTGTGTGTGTGTGTGTGTGTGATTGGTGGTTGGCGGTGAAAGGATATTGTTTCAGAGTGAGAAGAATTTGGTGCCTTGACAATTTTGAACCTGGCCCAGGTCCTCTGAGCCTCACATCCTCTGTGAGATGTGCTGGGGTCCCTATATCCTTAGCATTAATGACCAGTATCTGTGCTTCTTCACCAAAGGCGCTTTTACTGTTGTTGCAGGAGCCATCTATACCTGGGAATGAGCCATACAGTCACTCCCCACTCACTGATACACAGGTCTCGGCCCATGTCGCTCTTCGGTCCTGCCTGGGGACAGCGATTCTCCAGGGATACATCCTAGCTGTTTCTCAGAGCTCCCCTGTGGATTCAGCTGCAGTGTCCCAAGGACTAACCTTCAGGAAAACCTGCCTTTCACTGACCAGCTTCCTCACTCCCTACTCCTGTTGCTTTCAACCAGGTAACCGAGTCCTGCGCTGGACATGGAGGCATCCCAGAGTGGAGTCCTACAGGCCTGAAGAATCTAGCTGTCCGAGTCCTGCGCTGGACGTGGGGGCATCCCAGAGTGGAGTCCTATCAACCTGAAGTGTCTAGCTGCCCAAGGCCTGCGCCGGACACGAGGGCATCCCAGAGTGGAGTCCTACAGGCCTGAAGCGCCTAGCCGCTCTACACCTAGGCCAGACTCCATGGCCCATTGAAGTCACCTTTGTTGAGTGTGGCTCATCATGGATGGAAACAGCGTTAAGTGGAGCACGTCAGGCCCTCATCTTTGGCAGCTATGACTTGGTAGCATCTAAAATAGAAAAAAAGGCTCTTGAATCACATCATTTCGTTGTTTTATCTAGAAGAGTCTAAAAAACAGTCTTTGGACTCCTTTTCTCTCACCTACTTGCAATGGAAAGATGGAAAGTAGTGGCTTGGCATGGTGAGGGCCAGAGGTGCTTACTTCCTTGTCTTGGGGACACTTGTGGGACAATGAAGACCCAGAAGACACAGGAAGTAGATTTGCTTTGCTTCAGGGTCCCCATAACAGTGCAGGCAGAGTGAGCTCTTAACCTGCCTCTCTGGACAAGATTCTCCAAGTCCCCGGGAGAGGCAGTGGCTTGAGGTTGGAAGGAAGAGGTTGAGGGCCCAGGACTGACTAGAGAGGGCGGAGGAGAAAGTGGACTGGAAAATGGCACATGGAGCTGAGAACGGTGTGGAGAGCGCCACCCTGGAGGCGTGGTGGGAATCTCCTAAGCTCTCTCACACCTGGATGCTCAGGAGGGCCAGTGCCTGAAAAGGCTTATGTTTCCAGCTAGAAGCTAATGGAGAAGAGCTCTGAGCCCACACCTGCCCTGCTGTTTTGAATCCATCCCATCTGTAAAAAATGAGCCCAGGAATGTACAACTGAATGGAGAACAAAGGCTGGCCATAAACCAGCCAGCAGGAAGTCATGCAGGGAGCCTAGTAAGAGTAAGAGGAGCAGCAGGGCTGGAAGGAAAAGGAAGCAGAGTCCACAAGGAGGGGGTGCTGAGGCGGGAGGCTGTGGGGTAGGTGCTGGTTCAGGAGGCTGGGCTTCATTCTCTCTCTGGGAGCCATCAAAGGCCTTTGCGTTAGGGGTGTCGCACCACCAGAAACAGTACTTTTAGGGAGATTCTTCTGGCACTTCTCTTGTTGTTACTGTTAAGTTGTAATACCACTTACATATTCTGTTTCTGTGAACTTATTAGAGATCCTGTACTGGTGAGGCTTAGCACAGTGCCCGCCTTCCAGTCCCACAAAGAAACTGTTCTTTCTTTTTGTTGCCTTGGTAAGTAGGAACTGAAAGAGGTAGACTCAAGGAGAGTGTTTCCACCTCTCTGCTCAACCGACTCTGGCCAGCAGCACATGGGAAATGCCTGGCTTAGAGGAGATTAGTCCAACTCCGCACAAGCATCCAGTCCTTCGCCTTTCCCTTGCAGTAAAGAATTTCAGGAGGTAAAGTAGTGAAGCAAGAAGCTTCACTATTGTTTACTCAGTTATTCAAAACACCTCTAAGTTTATTGAACGAAACTTGCTTAGAAAGATATGAAAGGAAGGAGAGAAAGGGATTTGTTGAGAGAACACAGGCAGCAAAGAAACAGAGATAAGTAAGCGAGACGCGGGCTCATGGGAGAGAATAGCTTGAAGAGCAAGCACTGAGCAGCCTTCAGGCAGAACTTTTAGTAGTTCTTAAAAGTTACATAAATGTTAATCATAAAAGTTAATCTGGGGGGCCAGAGAGATAGCACAGTGGGCAGGGCACTTGTTTGCATACAGCCACCCAGGTTTGATCCCCGACATTCCACAGAGTCCCCTTAGCCTGCCAGGAGTGATTACTGAGTGCAGAGCCAGGAGTAACTCCTGGGCACCGCTGGGTGTGACCCCAAGACAAAGCAAAGCAAAAAGCTCAAGAGTTAATGTGGGTGTTGTCACAAGAAAGCCCCAACTGTTGATGGCCTCTCATAATCTCAGGATTCTTCTCTAGCGCCTTCTCTGTGGGCGTTCTTGGATTTCTGCATCTGTGCGATGCCTCAGTTTCTCCTCCGATGAGCTCAGGATATGTGTTTCAAAGGGGGTGTGATCTTCTTGCCCTTGTGCTACTTCAGGGCTAGATGATCTCTGAAGTTTTATTATGCCCCCAAAGTACATTAGCAGCAACCCCCCCCAACTACTTCCCTGCTACAACATTTTCTCTAGCATGTCACAAACTGATGATACTGGGAACAGCGGAAGGCCACTGGTGAGCCCTGAAGAAGGTCTGTCCTGCCACGGAGAAGCCAAGGAGAGGCAGGTCTGTGGGGGTGAGTACTACGCCCCTTCCCTGTGTGCACAGAGGGCTGGTCTCCGGGCACCCGAACCCACAGTGCTGACAGAGTAACCCCTGGCTGCAGACGCTGCTTCCCCCAAACTCTTGCCTCCCCAGGGGCAGCCCCACTCCCATGGACCATGGGCGGGGCCACTAAGGATCAGACTCACTTGAGGCTTCTGGATGAGGCTGACTGAGGTCACGCCTCAGCACCTTCCTGACTGGTCCCATCTCCTTCCACTGCATCCCAGGATGGCAGATGTTAGATGTGCTCCCCTGGGGAAAGTGACCTGAGACTGGAGGGGACTGGGCTGGAGGGCAGAATCCTGAAGGCTGGGGACAGAGAGAGGTTCAGGAGAACAGCCACTGCCAGCGAGAAAGAAAACAAGATCTGAGAAAGGCCACTGGGTTCAGCACCAAGGAAGCCACCAAGGAGACACAGGACACTACCCTTGGCCCTCCCCCAGCCCCCCACCTGTGAAGACTCCCCAGGATGGCCACATGCAACTGCAGGTGTGCAGGGAAAGTGGGCCAGGAGGAAGAAGATGGCCTCTCTAAGCCTCCTTCTGCAGTTAGTATTCCACTCAATCAAGGATTTCCATGAGAAAACCCATCAGTAGTAAGCTCATAAGACTAACTGTGAGATGGAAAAAGCATGATTTGTTTTTGCAGGATGCAGAATGTTAAGTCTCAGAAGAGGCTGAAAAGCTGCACAATCCCCTATCCAGGTATCTTGCATAATGAATTCTGTGTGTCCTGCCAGCCGTCCCACTCCTTGATTTCCCTCCTCCACTGGTCACCTTCTTTAGACAGAGAGCCCCACACGTCTTCCTGGCCCTCCCTTGACACTCTTGTTCATTCAGCCAATGTTTATTAACCAACAACATTATATTAAGTTAAAGCAGTTCATTGGCCTTTTTGGTCCCCATTTCCTCTTCTCTACTCTGGACCTGGAACAAAGACGACACAGGAAGATTCAGATCTCCAGCCCTGACTGGCTGGACACCCCAGTTTGAATCCCCAGCACTGCTCTATTCCCTGGAGCACCACCAGGAGTGATCCCTGATAGCAGAGCCAGGAGTAAGCCCTGATGAGCAGTTGTGTGTACCCCACTCCTCACCCAAGTGCAAAGTCAAATTAAAACCCTCAATTACCACTGATAGGAATGCAAATGGTGCAGAGCAATTTGGAAGTTTCCTAAAAATGTACTTACTGCACTTTCTGTATGAGCATGTGTGCACATTCGAGCCCCACAGGCATGAGTGCTCATAGCAGCTGCATTTCTGGAGGCCTTCCAAGAACCCATTCCCAAGGGATTAGGTAAATGTGGTGTCATGTGCCCAAGCCACAGAATCTCATTAAAAGGAGTGATTATTTTTGTTTGTTTTGGAACCACACCCAGTAGTACTCTGGGATCACTACTTACTTACTCAGTGCTTACTCTGGCTCTGTGCTCAAGGATCACTTCTGGGACTGGTGCTTGGGTTCCAGGGTTTAAAAACCCATATGTGATGCCAGAGATCTGGCCCACTTCAGCCACATGCAAAGCAAGCACCTCACCTGCTGTGCTATCACTCTGGGCCGCAGTGTGGATCGTGTTTTTTAATGAAGTAAATGTTTTAATTTAGGAAATGGTGGGAGAGAGAAGGACAAAAAAGAGAGAACAGAAGCTCCTGAAGATGGGACAGAGATGAGGGTAAAAGTAAAAGAAAAGAAATTGCATCTCTTGACAAAGATGTGAGACCCCGCAATGGGGATACACCCCAATGTGAATGTTTTTCAGAGAAAAAGGTGTAGATCTCTAATGGCCAAACTCTCAAAATGGGCCTGTTTATATCTGTAACCTCAGATGTTTAGAAGAATTCTTTTACTCCTTTCAAAGTAAATGTGCATTTTCATTGCTTTAAAGAAATGCGCAACATTCATTGTATTGACAGACCGTGATTTATTCAAGTTTTTTTTTATTAACCTTCTTGTTGGATGTTTAGGTGATTTCCAATGTTTTACGGTTACACATCAGAGCAGACAAATTGGTCAGGAGCAATTTGGCCAAAAGCAAATTGATTAAGCTGTCAGTGTGGTGGGGATGTTGAATTTGTTGATAATGAAAAGTTTTCGTTGCTGTGTTTATTCTGTGTGCCAAGGGAAAATCTTGCCTGGAATGATTTTGTAACTTTTTATGAAGCTCTCAAAAAAAGTCATCTCTGTTTTAATGTAAAGATTATTTTTTTGCTTCTTATACTCCTCCTTTTAAATTTCTCTATATTTCCATTCAAGAATGCTCTGTTTGGGGGGGGTAAGGGGTTGATTAAGAAGAAAAAAGCCTAGGGCCGGAGCCATATTACAGTGAGTAGGGTGTCTGCCTTGCATGCACTGAACCCATTTGATCTCCAGCATCCCATATGGTCTCCTGAGCACTGCCAGGAGACAGTAATTCCTGAGTGCAGAACTGGGAGTAACCCAGTTTTGGGTAGGACCCAAAACCATAAGAGGAAAAAGGGAAAGGAAGGGAAGGCAGGCAGGCAGGCAGGCAGGAAGGAAGGAAGGAAGGAAGGAAGGAAGGAAGGAAGGAAGGAAGGAAGAAAGGAAGGAAGGAAGGAAGGAAGGAAGGAGGGAGGGAGGGAGGGAGGAGGGAGGGAGGGAGGGAGGGAGGGGAGGGAGGAAGGAAGGAAGGAAGGAAGGAAGGAAGGAAGAAAGAAAAAGAAAACAGACTAAGCAATCATCACCTCCAGATTGGAAATGACTTCACTTTGGTTTGCTTCATGGCTCTTTTGGGCATGCTTATAACCAGCACACCAGTCTTTGAAAAGCAATCTTCAATTCTGAGTAATAAAAACTTGCAGGAAAACAAGTTTAAATAAACAGAAGGATGAGTTTCTAAAAATAAAGCTGATTTTTAAGTGAAAATTATATATATATATAAAGTTTTTTGGGTCAGGCCTGCCTCTGCACTCAGAAATTACTCCTGGCAGAGCTCAAGGGACCCTATGGAATGCCAGAGATCAAACTCAGGTCGGACATGTTCAAGGCAAGTGCCTTACCCACATCTCTCCAGCCCCTGTGGTTCCTAATTTTTAATGCTTTTTACCATTATTAATATCAATATTTTAAATATTATTTAATATTTTAATATCATTAAATATTTTTAATATTATTATTTATTATTATTTTGCTTCTGGGGCCATACCCAGAGGTGCTCAGGATTCCGGCATGCCAAGTTGTCACCTGGTCCTGTCCCACCCACCTCCCTATTCCACATTCTTTCCTATCCCATTGTGCTGCTGCTGTTTCCAGGACCCGGCCTGTCCACCGGGTGTGACCCAGGGACTCACACTCCATACAGCAGGACTGCAGTGAGCAGTGACTGCATGCAGTGACCCTGGATCAAAGTCACTACCTCACCTTGGCAACACAGGGGCTTTGGTCACCGAGTTCATCCATGGGGCCTAAAGTTCTCCAGGTGAGAAAAAGAGACAATTTAGGAATCTGGTGTGACCCTCACAAATTACTGTCCTCCCGCCAGGAAACATCAGGCAAGGTCATCCTGCACCCACAGAGTGAGAAAAACCACAAGGTTTGTGTGACTCAAAAAACACCTGACATTGATTTCCTTCCTCAACTCACACAGGCTTGTGGCTTTATCAAGAGGAGAACAGGCTCTGCCTTCAACCCAGGTGAGACTCATGGGGGGGGCCCAACTCCAGAATTGTGTCTACATTCTGACAGTCCCCCTCTAGACTGAGTCTGCTTCCCTCCGCTCCCAAAGATGACTGATCAAGGGGCCGGAGAGATGGCCCAGCGGGTAGGGCGTTTGCCTTGAATGCGGCCGGCCCATGCCGGCCCGGGTTTGATTCCCGGCATCCCATATGGTCCCCCGAGCATTGCCAGGAGCATTTCCTCAGTGCAGAGCCAGGAGAAGCCCCTGCGCATTGCCAAGTGTGACCCAAAAACAAACAAAAAAATCTGATCAAAACCCAATTTGTTAGAACCTGTTCCTTCTTGCAATAAACCAACCCCAACCTGTGAGTCCTGGTGGACTTCAAAAAACTTGTGCAAGATTATTTTAATTTGCTTTGGGGACACACACAGCTTTTCTTAGAACTTGCTCCCGGCTCTGCAGTCAGGGATCATTCCTGGTGGGACTCAGGGAACTATTCACGGTGCCAGAGATCAACTGAGGTTGATCATGTGCAAGACAGCACCATACACGCTGGATCTCCTCAGCCCCAAGATTTTTTTTTTTTTTTCTTTTTTGGGTCACACCTGGCGATGCTCAGGGGTTACTCCTGGCTCTGCACTCAGGAATTACTCCTGGCGGTGCTCGGGGACCATATGGGATGCCGGGATCGAACCCGGCTGGCATGGGCCGGCCGTGTGCAAGGCAAACGCCCTACCAGATGGGCTATCGCTCCAGCCCAGCCCCAAGATTCTTGAGTGTCATGTTACTTACATTTGGTTTCCTTAGATGACAAGCAGAAACTCCAGGTGAGCAGACAGGAGAGAGCAGAGCTGCTGTGACCTGATCCTGAGTCACCGTTGCTAGCACACGTGTGCACAATAGACAGGAGAGAGAGTGGCCATGACAGGGTCTGGGTCACGATTGCTAGCACATGTGTGTGCATCTCTCCTGAGTCCTTTCTCCAGCATATGTGGTGTCATTTTCGTCTTTAGAAATGGGGCTGATACTGGAGAGATGGAGGCTTTCCTTGTCTGCCGCTGACCCAGGTTCAATCCCTGGCACCAAAACACAAATAAATCTTTACAATAAAATAAAGATGGGACTAAGTTGATTTTTTTTTTTTAGCAACAGATTTTATTTGGAGGCTCTTTAGAAAGGGGAAGGAGGGAGAACAGAGAGAGAGAAGAAAAACGCTCTTGGGGCCAGAGCGATAGCCCAGCGGGTAGGGCGTTTGCCTTGCATGCGGCCGGCCTGTGCCGGCCCGGGTTCGATCCCCAGCATCCCATATGGTCCCCCCGAGCACCGCCAGGAGTAATTCCTGAGTGCAGAGCCAGGAGAAACCCCTGAACATCGCCGGTGTGACCCAAAAAGCAAAAAAAAAAAAAAAAAAAAAAAGAAAAAAAAAAAAAAAAAAAAAAAAAAAGGTTCTCAAGAAAGAAGGCGGCTCCTCCAAGACCAGAGGGAGCCCCAAGGCTCTCATCCCAGCATTAGGTATGAAAGCATGAAAGTTCACATCTCAAGACTCAAGAGGGGAGATGAGGGTGGCACATGTGCTCAGCCACCTGAGCTCAAGCAGCACATGGGTTGGCGCAGCTAATGCGCCTACATGATTCTTTGCACCCTGACTTAATTCCAACTCACATCATGACAGGGTTGGTTGAGATTTGACTCAGTTCTGCTATGAAGTCTGGGAATTTGGTTAAATCCCACCTTAGATGTGGTGGAGATGTTTT
Source organism: Cryptotis parvus (assembly GCA_021461705.1). Taxonomy (NCBI): domain Eukaryota; kingdom Metazoa; phylum Chordata; class Mammalia; order Eulipotyphla; family Soricidae; genus Cryptotis; species Cryptotis parvus. The sequence goes on along the minus strand of JAJIBD010005075.1, from coordinate 87,698 downwards.
GGAGCCCTGATTCACATATTGAAAGAATTCACTTGAAGTGAAGGAGTGTGCCCTTAAATGAGATCAGGTGCGTTCAGGGTGGTATGGCCATAGACAGGAGTGTGCCCTTAAGAATTGATGTCCTGGGGCCAGAGGTCAGCATAGAAGGTAAGGTGTTAGCCTTGCACGAGACCAACCAGGGCTTGAACCCTGGCACCCTATAAGTACACTGAGCCCCAGCAGGGGTGATTCCTAAGAGAGCAAGGGAGTAAGCTCTGAGCATCGCTGGGTGTGGTCCCAAAGCAATCAAGCAACAGCCAAAGAATTGGCCTCCTTAGTCAATCAGTGGAGAACCTTAAGAGCCAAAACCAAAGTTTTCTGGAGAATGAATGTTCCATCAAGACTGCAAGACTGTGACATAAAAATCTTGCTTCAGTTTCCAGCCTATCATCCAAACTTGGTAACTCTCTGTGTGTGTGTGTGTGTGTGTGTGTGTGTATCAGTCTGTCTTGCTCTCTGTCCCTTTCTCTCTGTCTCTGTCCCCTCTGCTTCTTCTTTTGGTTCCCTCTCTCCATCCTCTCTCATCCCCTTCCCCCCCTCTCTTTTGTTTCTCTAGGATCAGAAGTTTCTGAACTTATTTGGTCTCGTGCCTCCTATTCAAAATTCCTCAGAGCCCTCTTTGAGTGAGCTAACAGAAAACATCCCGAAATGTATGAGGTGGGTATCTCCTCATACCTCATCACCTCATACCCCCTTTAAGAGACTGCTCTTGGGAGATGGGCCGTTTCTGTCTGCTGCTGTAGAGTTGGTTCAAGTGTGTTGGCCTGACAGCTGAGGAGTTAAAGCCTGCTGCACATCTGTAGTCTGATATAGGAGGAAACGTTTCTCAATGAGGCTACTCCCTATGACCATTTTATCTCTGCAAGGATCTGACCGCCTGCTTGTTAAGGCTTGTTTTCTGCCTCTTATTGTTAACAGCCCTGCAGCATGCTTTTATCTGACTGGAAGAGCACTAGAATTTGGGGGTGGGCGTGGGGGTATGGGGGGGCACTCCTGGCGAAGTCCAGATATCATTCCAGGCTCTGCATTCAGGGATCACTCCCTGCGGTGCTCAGAGACTCAGGGAACCATTTGGGATGCTGGGTATTAAACCTGGGTCGGCGCCTGCCATCTTGTCTGCACTGGCGTGGTTTGGCACCTGTGGCCTCAGGGGCTCAGCCTCCCCAGTGTCTGGTAAAGCCAAAGGCTTTGCCCGCTGTACTATCTCTCTCACCTCTAGAATTAGAAATTTTATTTATTTATTTATCTACTTATTTATTTTTAGAATTAGAAATTTTATTTTATTTATTCTCTTTTTTTTTTTTTTTTTTTTTTTGCTTTTTGGGTCACACCCGGCAATGCTCAGGGGTTTCTTCTGGCGGTGCTTGGGGACCACATGGGATGCCGGGAATCAAACCTAGGCTGGTATGGGCTGGCCGCGTGCAAGGCAAATGCCCTACCTGCTGGACTATCTCTCTGGCCCCAGAATTAGAAATTTTAAAGGTGAGGGGGGAAACCTCTGACACACCTGCAAATATTTAAACAGGCTGAGTCTAAAATTGCACGAAGTTCACTAGGCTATACTCACCTTGTGTCCAACTAGATCTTTCAAAGGGACTTTTTTCCAAATAAACAGTCACTGAGGCTAATTCCCTGTCACAACCCACATCATGTTTTCAACCAAATCAAATGTGGATGCAGTAAACAAGGCCAAGAGAGGACAGTTCTGTCATTAAATTGTTGCACATGCCCTGAAAATATGTCCTTGAAATTAAATTCTCCAAAGCAGAATTGCTGAGTCAAGCAAAAGGCACAACAAAACCCAGGGACCTGTGACTCTCCCCTGGGACTGATTCCAGATTACTTTTTTTCTAAGACCACATTCTGAAGTACCTGCTGCCTGGCAGATCACATTAAATGTGGGATACGGAGGCAAATGAGCTACATCCTTGGCATCACGAGGCCGTGGCTAAGGCTCACGTGTCTTTGTCCCTGGCACAGTGCATGATGGGAAGCCTCCAGAAATCTCTGTTACACGGGAAACCGTGCTAAGTGCACAGTGGATACACACTGACTGGTCTTGAGACACCATCATACAGGCATAAGACAGTGATTTTCCTGATTGTGTAGATAGATGGTCATCTCGTCTGGGCTGGTGTGGTTGGCACCTGTCGTCACAGCGGGTTCAACCTCCCCCAGTGTCAGGCATGAAGCAGACACCTTGGTCTAGAGGGGATCCCACTGGGAAGCTCCTCTGCTCCCCCAAAGCCTCCCAGCAGGAGAAGCTGGGCTTGTTTGCCTTGACCTGGGGCTCCAAAGAAAGAAAATGAGGGCAAGCAGCCAAGGAGGAAGCACTGGTCAATTTCCACTTGGGCCCTGTTCCTCTTATCTCATGGAGTAGGTCAGCTCAGATTGAATGAATGCAGCAGGGTGTGGCCACAGCTGGGGAGTGTGGGTATTTCCTCTAAGGAAAACAAGGGCTTTGGGGCCAGAGCAATAGCAAAGTGGGAAGGACGCTTACCTTGTATGCAACCAACCATTCGACCCCAGCTTCCATATGGTTCCCCTAGCACTGCCAGGAGTAATTCCTGAGTGCAGAGCCAGGAGTAACCCCCTGAAAAAAAAAAAACAAACAAAAAGAAAAAGAAAAGAAAGAAAAGAAAAGAAAAGACAGAGGAAGGAAGGAAGGAAGGAAGGAAGGAAGGAAGGAAGGAAGGAAGGAAGGAAGGAAGGAAGGAAGGAAGGAAGGAAGGAAGGAAGGAAGGAAGGAAGGAAGGAAGGAAGAAAGGAAGGAAGGAAGGAAGGAAGGAAGGAAGGAAGGAAGGAAGGAAGGAAGGAAGGAAGAAGGAAGGAAGGAAAGGAAAGGAAGGAAGGAAGGAAGGAAGGAAAGGAAGGAAGGAAGGAAGGAAGGAAGGAAGGAAGGAAGGAAAGGAAGGAAGGAAGGAAGAGAAGGAAGGAAGGAAGGAAGAGGAAGAAAGGAAGGAAGGAAGGAAGGAAGGAAGGAAGGAAGGAAGGAAGGAAGGAAGGAAGGAAGGAAGGAAGGAAGGAAGGAAGGAAGGAAGGAAGGAAGGAAGGAAGGAAGGAAGGAAGGAAGGAAGGAAGGAAGGAAGGAAGGAAGGAGGAAGGAAGGAAGGAAGGAAGGAAGGAAGGAGGAAGGAAGGAAGGAAGGAAGGAAGGAAGGAAGAAGGAAGGAAGGAAGGAAGGAAGGAAGGAAAGAAAGAAAGAAAGGAAGGAAGGAAGGAAGGAAGGAAGGAAGGAAAGGAAGGAAGGAAGAAAGGAAAGGAAAGGAAGGAAGGAAAGGAAGGAAGGAAGGAAGGAAGGAAGGAAGGAAGGAAGGAAGGAAGGAAGGAAGGAAAGGAAGGAAGGAAGGAGAAGGAAGGAAAGGAAGGAAGGAAGGAAGAAGGAAGAAAGGAAGGAAGGAAAGGAAGGAAGGAAAGAAGGAAGGAAGGAAAGGAAGGAAGGAAGGAAGGAAGAAGAAAGGAAGGAAGGAAGGAAGGAAAACAAGGGCTCATACTTGATGTCAGGGTGTGTTGGATGACAGATTTAGATAATCTGGGATCTTTGGTGTTTTGCCCACTCACAGCTTAATCTACTTAAGCCAAGGTTCATTCTAATGAGAAACACTGCTAGAGGGTGTGGCAGTTACAGAAGTCACCTTGACTCTGAATAACTTCTGACTTATTATACATCTACTAAGACTTCTATGTTTTCTAGATTGGGCACAGTTCCTCTTTATACCCACTGCACCCAATGTGGGACAGTTAGAATTTGCCAGGAGACTACCACCCTGGCTATGTTGAGACTATAGGAAGACTATAGGTAAGATCATACTAGTTTGCTCTCAAGCAGGCGGGTACGGAGAACAAGATACTCAGAATCACCCCGGTGTAGATAATAATAAGAAGGACCTTGTGGGTACCATCTAGATTACATGAAGCTCATGAAATTAAGATGTATTACTTTATACCAGCTCTCTCTCTCTCTCTCTCTCTCTCTCTCTCTCTCTCAGTGTTTTACATAAGATATAATCTCAGATATAATCATCCATTCCCCACCGTCTTTGGAGGTAGAAGGGAACTCGCTTCCCGGCACTGTTGGGGGACCCCAGCGGCCTTCCCGACATCTGGCATCCTTGGTGGGCAATGACAAACATCGTTTGACTTGACAATAATCGGACAGAGATCATCTGCCTCCGAACTGTATTTGCAGAAAAAGAACTTGGATGCTGCAGATTCCTTCTATGATGCTCGAGGGCTTTGGACTCTGATCACAGTGCTCATTACAAAAAGTTTGCTAAATCAATGAAAAATTGTTTTTTCTATGATTCTGTTCACAGGATAAGATATTGGAATGCAGTAAACTTGCACTACAGTGCTCAATTCTCCGAGACTCCTAAAACAGTGCTCACTAAAATTTAATAATTTGCAAAAATAATTTTTCCCAATGCTCTATTCACAGGAAAAGACACTTCCTCACCATCATTTGCTGGCTTTATATTCATGAAGCGCTTGATTCGTTACCATTTATCACCCTAGATGGGTCATATATACAGCTGTAATATATTGATCGATCAAATGTGTGTGTGCGTGTGTGTGTGTGGTGGCCACCATTATGTTTGTGATTAATGTTGTGTCTATGTTATGTCTCAGCTACTACCTTCTCAATTTCTGACCACAACACACCTGTTAAATTCATCAGCTGATCCACTAGATTCATCAATTTTGAAATCATCAATTCTCATACTTATTTCCCTGCTGTTCCCTCATCAAGAGTATGCTACCTGCACGGCAGAGCCTGGCAAGCTACCCGTGTTGTATTTGATATGCCAAATACCAGTAACAATTATAGACCTCATTCGGGAATGGATTGAGGCTCTTTATGTTCCTGGGGCAAGCAGATGCCCTTGGGCTCTACTAGCATGAGACAGGACATATGGAGATGTTACTGGGGCCTGCTCGAGCAAATCCATGATGAACGGGAAGACAGTGACAGTGATAATCTCAGAAGAAGGGACTAGTCCTTGGCTTAACCTTTGTTTATACCTGTAATGTTCTCGAGGGTGGTGCTGAAGAGTTTTGGTGAGATGGTATCACCCTGCCGAACCCCTCTTTTGACATCAATGATCACTTCCTTGTAGAATGGTGAGATCCTGGTGGTGAATGCATAATACAGCTCACGAAGGATCTTGATGTATTGGGTTTGAACACCCTGTTTGGCTAGGGCTTCGATGACTGCTTTAGTCTCAACAGAATCAAAGGCTTTCTTTAAATCAATGAACGTGAGACAGAGACAATGAGATGAGTACAAACTCTTCCTCCCTCTAGGGGAGGAAACTAGAGGCAAACTACTAGGGGATCTTGCCCATAGACTGTTCTTGTGCTGGGGCTATAGACCTGCCCAGGACAAAGTTGGAATCCTGGCTTGTGTTTTCTCCTTTTCTTTTTTTTTCTTTTTTTTGGGGGTCACACCCAGTGACACTCAGGGGTTACTCCTGGTTCTTTGCTCAGGAATTACTCCTGGCGGTGCTGGGACAATGGGGATGCTGGGGATTGAACCCGGGTTGGCCTCATGCAAGGCAAATGCCCTACCCGCTGGGCTATCGCTCCAGTCCCATGTTTTCTCCTTTCCTTACTGGTAAACAATCATCTTAATAAGTTGTCTAGTCACTTTTTATAAACACAGTGAGAGACATTTATCTACACCCAGGATTAAATTTATAGGGTGGCATAGCCTTTGGGGGTGACTCTGAATGGGCCAGACTAGCGTGCTTCATCCCTTTCACACCTGTGGCCCTGACCCCCCCCCAGGCAGAGCAGGCTGTGTGCAGAGGGTGGAACAGGGTGGGCCAGCCGGGAAAGGGAACATGAAGACTGGGAGGCTGTTGTTATTTTGTAAAGTATATCTCTCTAGGAGCCTTGAATTGACGTGGTTGGTGTCTGTGGAGTTGGGTGGAGTGAAGAGTGAGTGGAGAGAGATTAAAGAAAGAGCTTCACTTTCAAGAGCCTGTGATCTGTTCCCTTATTGGGGGAATGGTTTTCCTCCCGAATGCAGCCAGGGACTCCACTGAACCCCAATATCTGTTGGGGACCCTGCTGAGCTCCAACACCCACTGTACACCAACCTTTCTGTTAACAAGGAGAACGATAATTCAATGGGGGGAAGGTCCACCAGCAACTCATATGAACACTCCACTAACACAGATTTTATTGCTGGAGGTCCACGCCAGAGCCTCTGGCCTCCCCAGCCTTCACTTTTTTTTTGCTTGCTCAGCATTTGGAAGGTGATTAATGTGAAATTCCTTAGTATCAATTTTATGCTTGCTTCAGGATGGCAGATCTGAATGAGAGATCACTTGGGGAACAGAGGGGGAAGGAAGGAAGGAAGGAAGGAAGGAAAGAAGGAAGGAAGGAAGGAAGGAAGGAAGGAAGGAAGGAAGGAGGGAGGGAGGGAGGGAAGGAAGGGAGGAAAGAAGGAAGGAAGAAGGAAGGGAGGGAGGGAAGGAAGGGAGGGAAGGAATGAAGGAAGGAAGGAAGGGAGGAAGGAAGGAAGGAGGAAGAAGGAAAGAAGGAAAGGAGGAAGGAAGGAAGGAGGAAGAAGGAAGGGAAGAAAGGAAGGAAGGGAAGGAGGGAGGGAGGAAGGGAGGAACGGAGGGAGGGAGGGTGGGAGGGACGAGGGGAGGGAGGAAGGGAAGACACTTGGCTTATATTTTCGAAGAGCAGTTGCTGAACTGAGCTCTTTGCCACCAGCTAGCCTGGAAATTACCGCCTCCTCTTGCACACACATGGTCAGTGTGGGGGCTTGTGCGGAAACAGCTCACATTCTTTGCTGCGAGAGGGCAGAAAGGCTAATTTGGGAAATAGTTCTCTAATGGAAGCCAGACTGGGGGAAAGTGAGGAAATGCTTTTAAAAATCATGTCTCTAGCACGGGTGAGAGAAATACATTTTGATGACACAGTGACATCTGGGGAAGTTACATGAACAGAATTATCTTAAGAGTTGCCACTTGCTCTCTGTTGGGCTTGGAGTTCTGAAGTGTTCTAGGGGCTGGTGATGGTCCAGACCATTTGATTCTGAGCAAGAGTTTTGACAGCATCACCTGCAAAAACATTCCTGGCCAATGTAGATTCAACCCAGGTTTAACTTGTCCTCCTTCTGCTTCCTGTTCACCCCACCACGTTTCTAAATCAACACACACACACACACACACACACACACACACACACGCACCCTGTACACATACAGCCACCTTTCCTCTGATTTCTATGTTCTCACTCCAGGAAGGGTATTGAACTTCTCAAATTCTTTGGGATAAAGGGGCAGGTTTTCCGATCTCTCATCCATCACAGGCCAATATTTTGCACAAACTTATACATTAATCAAAGAGCTGGAGCATCAGCCCAGTATGCAGGAGGTCCGGGCTCAGGACCGCATGGTGCCCTGCCCATTAGGATGGTCTGGCTCCTGACCCTGCCAATGTATATATGATTGTCTAAAGCAATGCATCCACATGTGTCCAAGCCCAAAATTTTGCTTGTTAGATTGAGCAGGCGTGAAAGTAGTCCGTTCAGTCGATGTAAAGGTCTTGAAACGCCAGTTCTGAACTTCCACAGTTCATTTGTTGCAAACAGGGGTCCAGGCAGGTGCTGCAGGTTGCAGCGATGTGGAACTGATGCCACAGCACAAGGCAGGGAGGCAGCCCCCAGCACCGTCCACTCCCTCCCCCTCCCCTGTTTGTGCTGCACACTTCCCAGCCACCAGATTCCTCCCCAAGGCATTGGCAGCTTCTCCAGGCAAGGGCAGGGAGCGACTGCGAGGCGGCAGCCACAGTGGGCAGGAGCTCTGTCCTCAGGGAGGAAGGGGCAGCAGGGATGCCAGGGGAGGCTGATGGAAGCTGTCTAGGATGACCAGGAAAACAGGGGCTAGTGAAAAGAAGGGTGGGGTGCTGGAGAGATAGAATGGTGGGTCTGGCACTTGCCTTGTAAGCAGATGATCCGAAGCGGATCCCCAGCATTCCATACGGGTGCCTGAGCACCACCAGAAGTGCTTCCTGAGTGCAGAGCCAGAAGTGGATTAAACCCTGGAGCACCGCTGCGTACGTCCCCCAACACCCCCCCAAAGAAAAGAGGAGTCTGGTGGGAAAGTGAGGGGAGGTGAAGGGAATCCTTCCGAGCATAGCCTTTGCGGGTGACTCTGAATGGGCCAGACTAGCTCAGGTCATCCCTTTCACACCCGTGGCCTGACCCCTGACCTGGGCAGAGCAGGCTGTGTGCAGAGGGTGGAGCAGGGTGGGCCAGCCGGGAACATGAAGACTGGGAGGCTGGGCCAAGGACCGACGTCTCACTCTAGACTGCTCAGGGACCCAGAAGGCCATGGACAGGGAACTCACACCCCGCGTCCCCACCACACTTTCACCTCCCCACCCAGGAAATGTGCATGTCTGAGGCTCCCAGACTCTTGGCAGGAGAGTTTGGAGGCAGGCCAGACACACCCGGGTCAAGGCTTGGAGGCTGGAGTAGAGCATAGAAGGGAAGCAGAGGTGCTGTGATGAGGATGGTGGGTGCCAGCTGCCCAGCACTGCCCAGTGAATAGAGGTTGGCGCCACCCTCAAAGCTGTTTCTCCTAGGCCAGGAAGCTGGCACAAAAGGCTGGAGCCACCCTTTGTATCCAGCACCCCAGGCTCAACCTCTGCACCCCCGCGCCCCCCGCCTCCTAGGCCTGCAGCACCCTCAAACCAGCCAACCAAAAAAAAAAAAAAAGAAAAGAAAAGAAAAGAAAACTACTGTCCTACCCATGTCGGGCACCACTTAGAAACCACCAGGCACAGCCCCCCCCCTATAGCTTTCCTTGGCTTCTCATTAAAAGCAGCCAGTTTCCCCTTCAACCAAACAAAGGAAAGCAATAAAGGCTTGACTGAAAGAAAAGGGGTCACTCCAATTTGCAAACATCAAAGCCAGGAGCTCCTATCTCTTGGTTTCTGAGCAATAGCAGTAAGTGCCCAGAGCTGGGGTCTGATGTGGCAGCTAGTTCTGGCTGCCTTTGTTTTCTGACAAATGTCGGGCTGCTGTGACTGACAAGGGATGTTTGAGGCAGAAATCACAGAAATTCAGCACGGCCACGTCCTTTCCATGATTCTTTGCGTACAAAGAACTCAGCTGGTGTGTTGGAGGGAATTTGATGCTCTAAGGAAGCAGCATTCGGGGGAGTCCCAGAAAGGAGAGAAAAAGAAAGCAAAACTGAAGGAGGGGTGGGGGGGCACATAGGGACATGCTCTCCTCCCGCTGGGGCATGGGGGCTCTTAAAGGGCACCCACAAGAGCCTTGAGAAGTGTGAACCCTGCCTTCTCCGGAGGTTCACATCAGCTGGTTTCCTGGGAGTGGGGAGAGTAACTGGGGGGCAGGGTGGAGAAGGGCACTTCAGTGTTAAGTGTCTGCAGCTGTTTTATGCAGCCTCCACCCTCAGAAACAGCAGAACTGGATTGATTTTTTTTGGTGGGGGGGACACCTGGTGATCCTCTGGACTTACTCCCTGGCTCCCTCGGGATCACTCCTAGCAGGCTCCTGGGGCACCTGGCAGGCACAGTGGGACCATACAAAATGTCAGAGACCAAGCACAGTTGGCAGGCCAAGCGCGTAACCCATGCACTATCTCTCATGCCCAATGTAGGCTGTATTTTTAATCAATATTATAATCGGTCGTACACCATTAGTTAAATTTTTAGTCTATATTATATTATATTCAGAATATATGACTTTCTTTTTGTTGTTGTTTTTGGGTCACACCCTACAATGCTCAGGAGTTACTCCTGGCTCTGCACGCAGGAATTACTCCTGGTGGTGCTGGGGACCATATGGGATGCTGGGGATAGAACCGAGGTCACCTGCATGCAAAGCAAATGCCCTACCTGCTGTACCATCGCTCTGGCCCCAGCATCTTTGATTTTCTTTTTTTGCTTTTTTGGGGGTCACACACAGCAACACTCAGGGGTTACTCCTGGCTTTGCACTCAGGAATCACTCCTGGCGGTGCTTGGGGAACCATATGGGATATCGGGTAGGTTGCATGCAAGGTAAATGCCCTACCCGCTGTGCTATCGCCCCCCAGTATGTATAATTTTCAATGGGAAACATTTATAAAAGCTTTCTTTTACATAACTAATCTATTTATTTGTGCTCTCTCTCTCTCTCTCTCTCTCTCTCTTCTTTAAATTTTGAGGCTATACCCAGTGATGCTTAGGTGTTACTTTTGACTGGGCTCAGGAATCACTTCTGGTGGTGCAGGGGCGGGGGGCTTAAGGGATGCGTGTCTGGGCTTGAGCATGGCTCAGCAGTGTTCAAGGTAGGCACCCTACATGCTGTACCATCTCTCCACCCCTTGTAGCCACTTTTAATGGTGATGTGCCATGAAAAAAAAAACAACATCCCATTAAGAAAAATTACAAGGGAAAGAGCCTGGCAAGCTACCCGTGTGGTATTTGATATGCCAGATACCAGTAACAATTATAGACCTCATTCCCATGACCTGATGGAATGGTTTGAGGCTCTTTATGTTCCTGGAGCAAGCAGATGCCCTTGGGCTCTACTAGCATGAGACAGGTCATATGGAGATGTTACTGGTGCCCGCTCGAGCAAATCGGCGATGAAAGGGAAGACAGTGACAGTGAACAGTGAACAAGGGAAGGAGGAGCGTGGTATTCAGCCATGTTCAGCGCTAATCTGTTATACAACTGCATTAATAAAAATATATGGCTAGGGGCCATAGGAACAGCACAGCAGGTAGGGTGTTTGCCTTGCACATGGCTGACCTGGGTTCGATCCCCGGCATTTCATATGGTCCCCCAAGCACCTCCAGGAGTAATTCCTGAGTGCAGAGCCAGGAGAAACCCCTAGTATTGCTGGGTGTGACCCAAAAAAGACAAAATAATAATTTTATAAATATGTATATAAATTTTTTTCCTGGAACCACCTAAAAGTGAGTTGCAGACCACCATGAGACTTCACCTTTACCATAATATCTCCTAGGACAAAGGTTGTCCTCCTAGATAACTAGGAACCCTCAGGATGGTCATATCCCAGAAACCTCACCCAGTCACAAGCATTACCTAATAAGCCTCTCAGACTCCAATTTCCCCCACTGATACCAGTATCAGTCGCTGTGGCTGTAGAACAATACTGTTCGAACACCCTGGCTCCCAACTGACTCAGTGAACATCACCGAATTTGGGGTGAATGTAGAGAAGGAAATGGATTCTCTAAGTCCATTCAGCATGTGTGAAGTTTGGGTCACATGCCACGGCAGGGGCCAGAGCATGGTGTAGCAGGTAGGGTGCTTGCCTTATACTCAGGTTTGATCTTCGGCATCCCATAGGGTTCCCTGAGCACCGCCAGGGAGTAATTCCCTGAGCACCTCTGGGTCTAACCCAAAGAAAAGAAACAAACAAAATAACATGCTGCTTGGCGGGAGAGAAGCATCACCACCAAAGTGGTGCAGAGGGAGCTGTGCCAGGGCAAATAGCTGAGGGTGCCTAGCTGGGTTCTGTAGCCACCCTCTTCATCCGTGAACCTTTTTCCTAAGAAGTTCTGCAACCTGGAGGGTGAGTCCTCCATCTGGGCTGGACCGAGTGTAGCTCTGGGCCCAGATCCATGGCTTAATGGCCCTCCTGTGACCAGAAAGTTATTTTAATGGGAAGGAAAGCACAACCCAAAAAAAAGCACTGCTGGGAAATCCAGGGATGGCCCTTGGTATTCAGGACTGGCCACGTGACTTGCAGAGCCCAAGATAGGATTAAAATGTAGATTCTTTGCTTCAAAATGATTAAGGATTCCAGGGCTGGGGAGAAGCTCCAACAAAGCAGGCTTCACTGCCGGAGGTCTGGTTCCATGCTCAGCACTGCATGGTCCCCTGAGCACCAGAAAAAGCGACCCTCACCCCAAGCATTGAGTCAGATGTAGCCTCCCCCACTGACTACCCCCAAAAACCAAACAACAACAAAAAATTATTGTGAACTTCATGTATTGGTGAGAGAGCTTTAAACCAAGCCAGGGCTGACCCGGCTTTAATCCCTGGCATCCTTATGGTCTCCCAAGTACCGCCAGGAGTAATTCCTGAGTGCAGAGCCAGGAGTTAGCCCTGAGCATTGCTGGTGTGACCCAAAACGAAAAAAAAATCTAAACCAAGCTAGGCCCTCATCAGGCTCCTACAAACAGGAACATTTCCATGAACAGTAGTGACTCTGGACAGGAGTGCAGGTCATATGGACAGCAGTGACTCTTGACAAAGGCGTGCAGTAACACGGACAGCAATGACTCTAGACAGGCATGCAGGTTACACAGACAGCAGTGACTCTCGATGGGTGTGCAGGTCACACAGACAGCAGTCACTCTCAACAGGCATGCAGGTCTCACAGACAGCAATGACTCTTCACAGAGGCATGCAGGTCACCTGGCACAGGTGAAGGAACATGAGGCTTTCGTGCAGCCCCTTGATTTTCTCTGGGTAACAGTTCTATAGTTCTGGGCTGGAGACATGACTCAAAGGGCAAAGCGCATGCTAAGTATGTGCCAGACCCTGAGCTCTATCCCACATTCCCCTACCCCTGGATCTCAGGGCGAGACTGGTGACCACTGTGTACTGCTTTGCACGCCCAGAGCATCACACCTCTGGCTGCTCTGTGAGGCTGAGCGCTGCTGACGCTATCCCTATAAAAAAAAAAAAAGACATCTGTGGTTACAAAGCAGCTGCGGTTGTCAATCACCTCTGGGCAGCTCCCAGAGGTGACTCCAGAGGGCTGCTCTGACTCTCCTTGGTGGTTGTGTTCCCTGTGTGCTGCACCCTTCCCTGCCTGCCCTTCAGGCTGGTGCACCCCAGGGACCCGCTCCGCTCTCCAGCCCCTGCAGGCGGAGGATGGCAGAAAGGGAAGATGACATCTGCCTGCCTTCCTCACTCCCTGTGAGGCTCAGGCAGTGCCCAGAGAGGCGGGACTAGCTCAGGGCAAGATGTTTCTCTCCTCAGCGCTTTTCCCCTTGGGATGAGGCAGAGGAACTGCTGCGCTGGTGTCGGCCTGGGCCTGGAGCCAGGATCCAGGGAGCAGACAGCAGACCAGAAGCTGACTGAGCATCTCTGCAGGGCCAGGAGCCAAGGGAGAGGAAGCAAGTAACTGGGAGAGCTGAGCCGGTGGGGGCTGGGAGTCGAGGGAAAGGGAGCTGGAAGCCAGGAGAGCCTCTGGTGGGGGACCATTTTTATGTACCAGAGGATGACTCTCTGGGAAAAGGAAATCGTGTTGGGCTTTCTCTAACCTCCCTGCTTATGCAAGTGAGGGTAAGACTTTCATTCTGCTCCAGCCTCCCTGCCAGTTCCTCCCCAGCCCTGATGGGCACCCCTGAGTGCAGCACCGAGCCTGGGGGTGGGTAAGAGACTGTTGCTGCTGATAAGGATGCTCAGCCTCTGTGCAGGGCCGTCCCATCCCACCCTCCAACTTACAGGGTACGGTTAAAAGTCACAATACAGCTGGGAGGGCGTTGCCTCGCACATGGTCGACCTGGGTTTGATCCCCGGCATCCTATATAGTCTCCAGAGCATCGCCAGGAGTAATTCCTGAGTGCTGAGCCAGGCAATAGCCCTGAGCATTGCCGGTTATGACCCAAAAAAAAAAAAAAGCACAATAGTTGAATGAGGTCCGCCTTGCACTCAGCTAACCAGACACTCCCCAACAACACTGAGAGCGATGCCTGAGCACAGCTGGGTGTGCCCCAAGACAAACAAAAATAGTAATAATGAACTTCACCAGAAGTGCGGTCCTAGTCCCAGCCTCTGCAGCAAGCGATACAAGGCAGAGATTTCAACAGAAGTCTCTGGAAAAAGTAAACATTGCCAGAGGGAGCGACTGCTTGTCAACAGGAAACATTTTCTTCTGGACATGTCCGACCCAGAAGCAGCTTGTGGAGTCCTGGTTTTGTTTCCTGGGGTATAATAACAACAGCGTTTTCTTGGCTCTAATCCAGAAGCATTGGAGAGCCTGCAGGAGAAGGGGATGTGGACACCGTGGAGGGAAGGAAGCAGCCTACAGGGAGGGACGCAGGTGAGCACTCACAGGAGGATGGATAGGCACCTCGCAGACCCAGTTATCCTGCGACTGGGTATTACTAAAGAACGCAGGAGCCTGGGTTCCAAGAGAGATGTTCCTCCATGTTTATTGCAGCTTGAGAAGTGGGAAGGGCCAGGTGGTTGGCCTACAGGCTTCCTGCTCAGGAACCCAGGGCCACACCAGGACTGACGACCTGTGGCCATGTTGGGGGCAGGGGAGCTGTGCTGAGACTTGAGTGGGGGTGGGGGGTCCACACGCCAAGGCATACACTGCAGCACCTTGAGCTATTTACAGCAGGCAACTGAAGGGCATGGCCACTAAGAATTGGATCAGGAAGAGTTATGTTACTCCACTACGGGAGAAAAAGACAAACTCCTGCCACTTGCAGTGACATGCCCAGACCAAGGGGGACAGATAGAGGAAGTTATATTGTGTGGAGTTAGTCAGATGGAGACAGACACGGGCTGGTTTCACTCATGAGTGTACATAGACAAAATACGCAGATGATTGAACTGCATTAAAAATAAACAACTTTAAGTCTATAAGATCACTTGTAGTTACTAGAAGGAAGGGGTAAGGGGTCTGGGCCAGTTGAGTAAAAGGAATCAGTTGTATGTTGAAGGAGGTAATTGAAATTTTAATAACTTTTCCAGATGTTCCTTTATAATGATGAGCACCTGAGATCTACATGTTATAAACCTATTGTCTTCTGTGAGTATAAATAAATCACTCCTTTCAAGAAGAAGAAGAAGAAGGAGGAGGAGGAGGAGGAGGAGGAGGAAGGAGGAGAAGGAGAAGGAGAAGGAGAAGAGAAAACAAGAAGAAGAACAAGAAGAAGAACAAGAAGAAGAACAAGAAGAAGGACAAGAAGAAAAGAAACTCCATTTAGAGCAATAATCAGGACTTAAGGCTGAAATTTTGCAGGAATATATTGGGGATCCCCATGGCAGGGAGATAGCCAGGGAAGTGGCATCTGAACAGGAACTGAGAGTGTTGGGACGGAGAGTGAAGGCTGTGGGGACCCTCCATGACCATAAGCAGGGCCAAGTTCATAGCTGACGAGTGAAAAACAGCCCAGCTCACAGGAGAGGCCACCTGAGGTCCAGCACCACAGCAGGAAAACACCTCAAACTTCAGATGGAGAAGCAGGGGGACTATCCACACCCCAACTTTGTAGTACTGAAAGTCTTCTAAAGACTGAAAGGAGAGATCAAGCAAGTTGCAAAAATTCACAGGCATACCCATCTTCTGGCCGAAAACTCTGGGGTGCCCCAGGAGGGACTTGGGCCAAGGCCCTGCCTTGTGGAGGCTCTGGAAGCCACACTCACACCCCACAACTGTCACCAAGCCAATGGCCACACTCCACTGCTTCATGGCTAATCTCTGCAGAGACACCAAACTGCTGAAAATTCAAGGTATGCTGGTCTTCAAACTGAGAACTCTGGGGTCTTCTCAGAGTGGAACATGCAGCCTCCCCATACCCCCACCCCTACTTCTGGAAGCCCTGGAAACCATGTGAAATCATGGCCCAGTTTCTGGAATCCTGGAGTGTTTCTGGAATGCTGGAGTTTCTGGAATCCTGGACTGTTTCTGGAATCCTGGACTGTTTCTGGAATCCTGGACTGTTTCTGGAATCCTGGACTGTATCTGGAATGCTGAGCTGCATTTGCAGCCGTGCTACATGTCCCAATTCTACAATACTGACATACCAAAATAGATGGGAAAATAGCATAGACTCCAACTAAACTCAGTAAACAAAAACAGTAACAGAAGTTTCAGCTGCCAACAAACAGTTTATAAACTCTCAGAGGGGGTTTAATGACCACATTGTGAGATATAACACTTTTTACAAATTCTATCTTACTGAAGTATTTTTTTGATAATTCCATTAGTCATTTAGTTGTTACAAGCCATATAAAATCAATTATTTTGTGCCTGCTAAGGGGGCAGGCTTGGGGAGGGGTTTGTAAAATGGGGACAGTGGTGGAGGGAAGGTCACACCATCAGTGGAATTGGTGTTGGAATATTGAATGCCTGAAACAAAAGGTGTCATGAACAATTTTGTAAATCACAGGTCTTTAAATAAAGGGGAATAATAAAGACTTTAAGGGTACAAAGGTCTGAGTGCAAGCACAGAGGAAGTGGGGAGGAGGAGGCAGGAGTCACTCAAGGTCTCTTGTCCACATCAGCTTGTAAATCAATGAATCACCTCGGCCCGAGGCCCTCTGGGTACCCTGAGGCCTAGAAGCCAGTAGGATCCTGTCCTCAAGGCAGGGCCATACCTCAGTGTGGAGAGAAGGGGCAGCTGTTCTTCTGGTGATTCCCTGATCTTGCCCACTCAGTCTGTGGAGGGGAGGCCTGTGGGAGAGGGAACAGGTCCCAAATTGTTAAAATGATGAAATGGCGAAGGGAGAGATGACCCCACCGCTGCATGTGTAGGTTCCCATGTCAAGGGGCAGACAGGGGGTCCCCTGTGTAGCCTGGAGCGGGAGACGTTGCTTCCACTGCTGAGATACCCAGAGCTCAGGAGAGGCCCCACCCGGGCCAGTGTCCAGGTGCCATTGCTGGCACTGTTAGGCCCACTTGCGCTTTTCTCTGTTTTTCTGTTTGTCCCAGTCTGTGCAACCCCAGATCCTCTTGCCTCTTGCACCTGGTATTTGCAGGGAAGCCAAGTGGAAAAGAGCTACCTCAAACGAAGGTTCTGGGAAGGGGAGACTGCATGGAATCCATTTCATTACTCGGGACCAGGCAGTGTTGCACAGGTGTTGGCACACCTCATGCCTGGGAAGCGCACAGAGTAATACCTCATGCATGAGAAGTGCACAGAGTAGTCCTCACACTTGGGAAGTGCACAGAGTAATACCTCATGCCTGGGAAGTACACAAAGTAATATCTCATGCCTGGTTAAGTACACAAAGTAATACCTCATGCCTGGTTAAGTACACAGAGTAATACCTCACACCCTGGGAAGTACACAGAGTAATACCTCATGCCTGGTTAAGTACACAGAGTAATACCTCATGCCTGGGAAGTACACAGAGTAATACCTCACGCCTGGGAAGTACACAGAGTAATACCTCATGCCTGGGAAGTACACAGAGTAATACCTCACACCTGGGAAGTGCACAGAGTAATACCTCACACCTGGTTAAGTACACAGAGTAATACCTCATACCTGGTTAAGTACACAGAGTAATACCTCATGCCTGGTTAAGTACACAGAGTAATACCTCACACCTGGGAAGTGCACAGAGTAATACCTCACACCTGGGAAGTGCACAGAGTAATACCTCACACCTGGTTAAGTACACAGAGTAATACCTCATGCCTGGTTAAGTACACAAAGTAATACCTCATGCCTGGTTAAGTACATAGAGTAATACCTCACACCTGGGAAGTACACAGAGTAATACCTCACGCCTGATTAAGTACACAGAGTAATACCTCATGCCTGGTTAAGTACACAGAGTAAAACCTCACGCCTGGTTAAGTACACAGAGTAATACCTCACGCCTGGTTAAGTACACAGAGTAATACCTCACGCCTGGTTAAGTACACAGAGTAATACCTCATGCCTGGTTAAGTACACAGAGTAATACCTCACGCCTCGGAAGTGCACAGAGCAGAAAGACAGGGGCGCACGGCGGGGACAACCAAGAGAGCCTTGCTGAGCCTCGCTTGGCAAAGTGGTGAAATAGGACCCAAGTAAAGAACATCTCAAAACTGAGTTGTCATCAGAGTGAAAAGAATCGACCCCTGAGGCTGGGGAGAAAGCAGAACCAACTTTGCCTGCAAAATCCATAGAGTCTGTCTCCAAACTATCTCCAATGCCAAAGGCTCTACTAAGTGCCAACCTGGGACTAGTCCCTGAGCACTGCTGGGTTTGACCCAAACAGGAAACCCTAGAAACCAGATATAAGCCAGGTGCAGCTTTTAGCCCAGGGTGCCCTGAATAATGGCTTCAAAATTCCATCATTCCTGCCCCTTGGTTGCTGTCATTGGTGTGACTGACTGTCCCTCACACACTTGCTTGTGATGCTTGTCCAGTCACACATCTAGTTGCTCTGTGTGTATACTTGGTCGCAGTGCTCAGCAGGGGTGGGGGAGGGTGGGGTTGCACCTTGCGCACATGCTTTCCCTGAAGTGGGTGGTGGGGTGGATCCTACTCATATCCCTGTGATACTGGCACACGTTCTGGCGATGATGCCAGGGACAGCTGAGGGCTCACACAAGTGCTGCAGCATTCACACGTCTTCAGTTGTGCTCCCTTGTCAGGGCTCGCCCTCTAAGCTATAGCACTGGCACACACTCCCTCTAGAGATCACACAGAAGGTTGAGATCTGAGCCTCCCAGATATCCCGTGAGCCTCCCTCAACCGTGAGCACCAGGGCTCATACTCCTGGTCTCATATTTGTGAGGCAGGTGCTTTAAATTGATGTAGGTGGGAGAAGTAGGGAGCAAAGGCGGTGGTTAGGGGGAGAGACAGAGAGACAATGCTTGCTGCTACCAACCTGCGATCTCACCTCTGTCTTCTAGGGAAGTGTCTGGGGATGGAGTGGGACTGGAAAATGCAGCCACAGCACTTAGAGGGCACAGACCCGAGCATCCAGTCATGAGGCAGCTGTCGTCCGCACCTGAATTCCACTTGATCTCCCCAGCACCTGGTTCCCACCTCCTGGGTTCTCAAGGACCCTGACCCAGGCTGGTGTCAGACAGATCCCTCTTCGCAGGAAAAGGAAAATCAATTCTGCTTCTGTTCAGGTTTGCAGGTCTGTCGCCAAAAGTAATTTCAGAAGGTATGAATAACCAGTAAAATAGCATTATTCAAGGAATGTGAGGGACCCGTAGAAGGGAGTTGTGTGCAAGAGAGAATAAGAGTGTCTCCGGAGGGGAGGGGTCAGGACGACTTCTGGAGAAGAGTATATGGTGAATAAGAGCTTCTCGGGGCAGAGGACAGCTTCCCGAGAGAGAGGAGTATGATGAATAAGCTTCTCCAGAGGGAGGCGGTCAGGATGGTTTCTGGAGAAAGGCGTATGGTGATATGAATATTCTCCAGATTGCCTGGAGTGCTTAGCATGAAAACGAACCAGGGTATTTGCATGAGAAGAACTTTGAAGTTTTAACGTTGTTTCTTCATGTTTTGATCACAGACTTTTATTTCTATCGAAGCATCTGTGATCCTTGGCCTCCTCTGGGCCAGAGCTGCAGACGCCGGGATTCCCCCCATCTGGAAGGGGCTACAGCCTTCATGCTTTAGGGCCTGCTGCCAGAGTGCCTTCTTGGGTTTTATTTCATTTTATTTTTAATGGTGGGGACACACCTGGTGAAGCTCAGGATTTCCTCCTGGCTCTCCTTTCAGGAATTACACCTTGCAGTGCTCAGGAAACCATATGGAATACCTGGGATCAAACTTGGGTCAGCCTCATGCAATGTGAGACCTACCCTCTCTGCTATTGCTCCAACCTCACTTATTTGGTTTTAGAGACTCATTGCCAGCAACCCTTCCCCATCTGCTCATCTGTTTCACAACCACTGGGCCACACAGCCCTTCCAAAATAGCATCATTTAAAATCTTGTGCCATGTTGACCTTGGGTCACTTCCATGAACTTTTCTAGGACCCAGTTTCCAGAGCCCTGAAATTCAGTTTCACTTCCTCCTGAGTCATTTTCCTTGGCTCAGTCATGAGTAGAATTACAAAGGGCAAGCTAGAAAAAGGAAGCTGGAGTCTTCTCAGCATGTCACCCTCTGCTCCACCTCCCACCCCAGCCGGGAGTTACACCTCACATGAGCTTGGGGGCAGCATGGAGCTGAGCTTGAGGGGCAACATGGAATTAAACCAATGGGCAGCACAGTAGGGTCCTGTCCAGTGCTCCTGTCACCAGAACAGCAGCTTTTGGACTTAGTTTGCAGCTCGGTGCTAGGCACCAGTTAAGTTTATCAAGAGAGGCATCTCGCTCAATCTATACTACCACTGACATTTCAAAGAATGGGAAAGACCACAAAGTTAACTGTTGTGCAAACTGGGTTCCCCAGTCTGGTTTGCAGACTGAGCCATTCCTAGGACCCCCCCTTCCTCTCCACACTCCAGGGATGTTCTCTGCAGGAGAGATATGACATGTATGGGCACTTCTGCCTGCGGAATGTTCTATTTCTTTGCCTGGGCAGTAGATACAGGAGTATTCATTTTATTTATATTCTTTTTTTTTTTTTTTGCTTTTTGGGTCACACCCGGCAATGCTCAGGGGTTTCTCCTGGCTCTGCACTCAGGAATTACTCCTGGCGGTGCTCGGGGACCATATGGGATGCCGGGATCGAACCCAGGCCGGCACAGGCGGGCCGCATGCAAGGCAAACGCCCTACCCGCTGGGCTATCGCTCTGGCCCCTTTATTTATATTCTTGAAACCAAAACATTCATTTTCTCTCTCTCACACACACACACACACATTGTGTGCATCAAATATTGTGCACTGTAAATTAAAAACAAAAAATAGAGGGAACTGTCGTAGGTGCTTGAATACAGCTCCAAAGTGGTTTTGTATCTTCAGGCAGGAAGAAGGGAACTTGGGTTGGATAAGAAGGGTGGGAAAACAGGCAACCAGGGTCTCCCACCTCCACAAACACACTTTGTTTGAACACTGTGGTTTACAAAATTATTTCTGATGATTTTTTACAGGCATTCAGCATTCCAACACCAAATCCACCATCACTGTCACCTTCGCTCCACTATTGTTTCCATTTTCCCAACCACCTCTCAAGTCTGGCCCTGAAGCAGGCCACTCAGGGCTAACAGAATGATTAAAAATATTTCTGTAAAAAATTGTAAAAAATTTGTGCCGGGGACCAAAGCAATAGTACAGCAGGTAGGGCATTTGCCTTGCATGCGGCTGACCTGGGTTCAATCCCTGGCATCCCATATGGTTCCCCGAGCACCACCAGGAATCATTCCTGAGTGCAGAGCCAGGAGTAACTCCCTGAGCATTGCTGGGTGTGACCCAAAAAATCCAAAAAAAAAAGTTTTGTGTCTCACCATGGAGACATAAATCCCTATCTGAGGGTTTACTAAGCTGCTGTTGCAAGGTAAGTCTTCTGTGTTACTGTTTCTGTTAGTTGAGATTGGTTGGCTTCTACGTTATGTCCCATCCAATCCGTGTGTTCCTACTGGGATGTCAGTGTTGTAGAGTCTGGAGATGTCATGGAAAATCCAGACTATGTAATGAGGCTGGAGTTACGGCTACAGCTTTGGGGGTGTAGGAGCAGCTTTTTGGGGCTTTGGGTGGGAGCTGGCCTAGCCCCCTCAGAGAGCACCCCGGGAGGTCTCAGCCAGAAACAGGTGCCCAAGAAATTTTACCACTAGTTAATTTCTTTTGAGATTTATTACGAGTTTCTGAACAATGCCGGTAGATGAGCTTACATGGTCGTGTCAGTGGGATGTGGACCTGACAGAGTTTTTAACCAAACACCCACCTCCCTCATTAACAAATTCAAGATCATATAAATGGGTGTTTGGCAGAGTCTGCAGGGTAGGGCAGGTAAGGTCTAGCCTTTGAACTGTTTTTGAAGCCAGCTCTTAGGGAAAATGATTTGTCTTTTGCTTCCTGATTAGGGCAGACTTAACTTATTCTCTTCAGTGTGATGAGTGATTTGCAAATGCTTAAGCACCTAAAACCCAGGAAGAGAGACTCATTTAGTTATGTAAGCTCTGAGGCAAATGTGCCCGCATTGCAGAGCTTGCTCCCTGTTGTCTCCCACATATGCTAAAGTGCTCACTATCGTTCTTCTGTCTGGGACTCTTGCAGCCCAGGTGGTGCAGCAAACTGCAGACTCTGGAGCACAGCCAGGTGTGTACAAGCACCAGAGCTAAAAACTTGTGACCCCAGGGAGCACCAGAGCTAAAATGTGCGACCACAGTGAGCACTCCTACCCAAGATGCTTGAGCACCAGGGCCAGGAGTGAGATTCTTGGCAAGCATCTGTTTAAGCACCCCAGTGACCCCTAAATTGCTCAGATATAGCTGAAATGTGTGTCACCTGCCCGCTTTTCAAGTAAGCCCTGTGGCCAGGCATGCGGGCACTGGGATCAGAAGTGTGACAACCCTGTCATTGCAAAAAGAGAAGGAGGAGGGGAGAATGCTTGGGGTCCCAATACAAACTGATCCCTCACAGCTCTTACCCACTAGCTCAGTAGCAAGGCTCAAGACAAGGCTCAGTGGCAAGCAGGGCTCTTCAGTGTCCTATGCCCAGTGCTCTCTGTGCAGGCTCATGTTCCAGAATCTCCGTGCCTTCTCATCCCCGTTCCACAGAAGAGCAAGTAGATGTGGAGATGGTGTAATTATTTGGCTGGATCTTGGAGCTGCCACAGGAAACAAGGCTCATAAATGGGAAATTGTAAAAGCATCATATGCAGACTGCAGTATGGCTTCAGTTCAATGTATACAAGATCCAAAGACTAGTCTGACGAGACATAGAGGGGTTAAAGCACTGGCCTTGCACACGGCCAATCTCCATTCAATTCCTAGCACAGAACCAGGAGTAAGCCCTGAGCACAGCATGGACCCCCAAAACAAAACTAAATAAACATAAACAAGACCAAAAAAATAGGGAGTTGGGACACTTTTTATGGGAGACTAGCCATTGCAGTAATGTCTTTCAGGCATTGCAGTATATTTATTTTTTTGTTTTGGGGTCATAGCAGGTAGTGCTCAGGGCTTATGCCTGCCTCTGACGCCAGCAATTACTCCTGGAGGTGCTCGGGGAACATAGGAGATGCCAGAAACCCAACCAGGGTCAGGTAAGTAACCTACCCTGTATACTCCCTCTCCAGCCTCTACTACCAAGTTTTAATTGCCGGAGAAGAAAGAGTTCTGGGCATAGAGATTGTCAAAAAGGCCAGGCCATATTTGCAATAACATACCATATGTTTGTTGTGTTTGTGGTCACTGATTTGAAAGTTAAGCCCTCAGCCTTCAGGGACTTTTGAGACACATTTCATGATTCCAAGTCTAGGGGGGCAGGGAAACTGCTGTCCCACAATACACAGCACACTTATCCCACCCCTTTAATTTTTTGAAACTGTGGGTGACTCACACTGAACATGTGGCCACCAAAAAAAAATAATAAACTGGCAACAGCAATAATTCTTCTAAATGCACAAAGGTGAAACAGTAATTGAAAATCAACTGAGTGATGAATCTGCAGTGTCTGGCAGTGCTCCCCTGTGTGCGTTACTCAGGTGGACAGAATCTAGAACAGAAAAGGCTTAAAAGGCTCTGGGAGTCTGGAGTGATCAGCAGGTAGGGTGCTTGCCTTGCACACGGCCAACCTGAGTTCAATCCCCTGCACCCCATTTGGCCCCCTGAGCCCCATCAAGAGTGACTCCTAAGCTCAGAACCAGGAGTAAGCCCTGAGCACAGCCTGGTGTGGCCCAAACACACACACACACACACACACACACACACACACACACACAGAAGCAGCTCTGGGATTGGAGACTGGTACAATGGAGAGAGCACTTGCCTTGTACACAGCCCATTTGTGTACAGATGGGCTTGATCCCTGACACTGCATATGGTCCCTGAGCCCTGCCAGGAGCGATCCCTGAGCAGAGAGCCAGGAGTAAGCCCCTAAGCACTGTCAGTTGTGGCCGCAATTCCACACCATCTCCCACAAGCAACTGAGCTACTCTGGCTCAGTATGCTCAGGGGACTATGTGGCATCCATAACTGTGCCCAGTTTCCTTTAGGCAAAGCACATGGTCCAGTCCAAGACTTCTTTCTCTTTTTTCTTTTGGTTTTTGGGTCACATCTGGAGATGCTCAGGGGTTACTCGGCATGCTAGACAAATGCCTAACCCGCTGCACTATCACTCCAACCCAGGGTCCAGGATTTCTTTTTTGGGTCTCACCTAGCAATGCTCAGGGGTTACTCCTGACTCTGCACTCAGGAATTACTCCTGGCAGTGCTCAGGGGACCATACAGGATGCCGGGAATGGAACCCAGGGCAGCCACATGCAAGGCAAACGCCCTCCATGCTATACTATCGCTCTGGTGATATTGTCTTTCTTGATTTAGCCCTTGGGAATATGCCTGGATCCTGGAGACCCAGCCAGAGAGCCCCGCCCACAGCAGGAGTCAGAAAGCCCGGCCCACAGCAGGAGTGCAGGCCCTGCAGCTGAGGAGAGTCTGCCAGGGGAGCTGCATGCACACAGGCCATAGGCAGCCTGTGGGAATGCTGCAGGGCTGAGTTCACAGAGGCTCAGGGAGCTGCTTAGCTACTCTTGAGCAGATCCCTCCCTCCCACAGCTGCAGAGCAGACATAAACCAGCCCATCAAAAGAGGGCGTGAGGGACAAACAGGCACAGAGGACAGCAGAGCAAGTAGGGCACTTGCCCTGCATACAGCATTTCCAGGCTTCATCCCAGAACCCCATCCCATATGGTTCCTTGGGCCCATCAGGGGTAAGCTCTGAGCACAGCTGGGTGGGCACAAGATGCTGCCACAATGGCAGGAGTAGAGGGACTCTTGACAAGTTTCCCGAAAGCACAGGATAGACCCAGACAATGGTCTACAAAAGCCACCTGGGCCACCTCATCCACCCTGCCCTCCACCCATTGTCTTCTCAAATGTATTTGACGCTGGGCAAGCCACCTTTCACAAGGTCAAGGGGGTGGTCACGGGCCCTCCAGCCTCCTCAAGCCCCCTCTGGGCTCCCTGACCTTCTCCTCCTTTCACTAGCGGAGCTGATCCCTGCTCTGCTCGGCACCTCCCTCACCGTGCACTGGAAAAATCTCTCTTCTGGCATGTTCCAAACCAGCTCATAGCCTGAACCAGGCAGGTCTGACAATGCCTCCAAGAATCCTGGTGTCTGAGCACTGGGCAGAAACTGCAGGGTCAGGAGACAGGTCATGGTTTCAGAGCTGTTTCCTGGGGATCAGCATGGGGAGTCCTGCCAGCACTACCCTTGTGGTTTCCACAGTTGTCTGGGGGTTCTGGCAGTGCCATAACCCGGCGGTCATGTAACTTTCAGGACAGAGTTTTCACAGCTTACTAACATCATGTGAGAACCATAAATGCTGCTTCCTTGACCCCAGTAGCCTACATTTGAATACCTTGAATTATATAAGAAATGTCAGTTTCTGGAGGCCAGAACCATAGTATAGCAGATATGATGATTGCCTTGTACCTGGCTGACCCAGGTTCGATCCCTGTCAGCACCACCAGGAGTATTCTTGAGTGCAGGAGTAACCTCTGAGTATCACCAGGTGTGGTCCAAATAACGAAATAAACAAAAGGTCCATTTCTGGCCCATACTCTAGAACTCCGAACAGAATATCCTGGAGGGGCTGGGGGTACCCCACTCACACACCCCGGATAATTTGTGTGCACACCCAAATCCAGCGCCATTACCCTGGAAACTCTGTTCCTCCTAGAGGGTCACACCTAAAAACATCCTTAAAAATCACTGTTCTCAGGGCCAGAGAAACGCTTTGCCTGTGGGACCCTAGTTCCATCCCTGGCTCCACATAGACCCCCAAGCTCTACCCAGAGTCACTCCTGAGCAACCAACCAGAGAAATCCACCTCTCTACCTTCTCCCACCCAGCACTGCTCCCCAAACTAAAACTATTGCTGATCCAGATGATTGGTGTGTGTGTGTGTGTGTGTGTGTGTGTGTGTGTGTGTGTGTGTGTGTGTATGTTTGGGGGGGGTAGTTTCTTTTACCATCTTTCCCTTCAGAAGCAATTCCTTTTCTCACTATGAGACAAACTGAAGGGTATGAAACACAGAGGGTGCAGTTGCTACACACCAAGATTGGGGTGTGAAGACCTGGGGTAGAGCTCATGTGCTGACAGGTGCAAGACCCTCAGTCCAGTCACTGGAACCTCTGAGCCCCCTGACAGACAGGGGGTGACCCTGATGCTCCCTGAGCCAGAACCGTCAGACCCAGCCCAGGATGGCCCTGTCCACTCTGCCCCTCCATGTGCAACAGGCTCCTGGCCTGCTCTTTGCATGCTTGCATGTTCTGCTCAGACTATGAGGGAGGAACCAAGTCTCCTTCTTCTCACTGTAGCTTCCCGAGGGCCTGAGAGCCTAGACTACCTGACAGAGCCACCCTCACCGCTCTGCCTCACCACAGTGGGGCCACAATCAGTGTCCATAATTGGCAGCCTTTGTGTTTCATGATGCAATTCTCCACGACTCCTGAGTCCATAGACGGCGCCCATGGGTTTCTTTCTTTTTCTTCCCTTTTCCTTTGTTTGGGCCATACCTGGTGGTGCTCGGAGAATCTTCCTCCTCTTGGCTCTGAGCTCAAGGATTACTGGGGACATGAGGAGCCAAGGACTGACCTGGGCTCTTCATGTGAAGTACGGGCCCCAGTCCATGGAGCTCTCACCTCACCTTCCATTTCCGTGAGGTTCAGCAGTTAGCCGGGAGACTTGGCCGGAGTAAGCCATACATCTCGCAAGAAGCGGGTGCCATATCCCAAGACCATCTCTGGGTGGAGACTGCTGGCAGGCCCAAGAGCTCCCACAGTGGTCCTGCCAGGGGTCTGGGACAGCTCTTCCTGATAGCCCAGAATAGTGGAGAGCCTGGGTGTGTCTGAGCTGAGCCTGTGTTGTACCTGGTGGTCAGCATCTCCGAGTCATGCTCTTGGGTCACCTCCCCTCCCTGCAGTCCCCCTCTGGCACCCCACATAGCACCCAGACCTCCCAGCAGTGCCCTGAGAGGCCTCTCCTCACCTTGTCCCTCTGCTCAGATGCCCTCCCATGCCTGCTTATCACCTGTCTCAGCATCACCAGGACACTTTCCTGAAGGGCTTCCCTGCTGTTCGTCTTTGGACCACCAGGAACCTGCCTTTCTGGCTCTGCAGGTCTGTGTTAGGGTTCCTCAGGGTTCCTGGGCTGGCCAACATGGCAGTGGACATTTAAATCCAGCTCTGAATTTCCGTCTTAGGCAGGACTGGGGCATTTTGGCTTCCCCATTTGCAGGTTACGCACTGGTGCTGGAAGCTGATCATTCGAGGGATTCTGCAGTTGGAACTCGTCTAGAACCATGGTCCAATCATGCTGGAAAGAGTTTCGGGGCTATTTGGCCTGTGGTTCTTCAAATTTCAGTGATCTAGAGCCAGAAAAAATAACACAGGGCTTGAGGCTCCTGCCTTGCATGTAGCTGACCCTGGTTCTATCTCTGGCACAGGAAGGATATGGCCATCCAAGCACTACCCATATTACCTCTGAGCACACAGCCTGGAATAAGCCCTCAGCACCACCGGGTTTGAGCTAAACACCCTCCTCCAACCTCCAAAACAAACAAACAAACAAAAAACCCTAGATTTTCCCAGGAAGTTAAAGGGGAACAAAAGATGGCTGCCTGGCCTTTCAGAATAGGGAGCATAGGGTGCAGAATGTGGCTTTCAATTCCTTTGTGTGCGAACTTTGTCTTTAAACTGGCTTTTGTCACTTCAACAAGTGCTACAGCCTCTGACTTGGGCCTTATGTTCTCCAAAATAAAAGAGCTTTCTCCCATCACTGCATGCCCATCCCTGTCATCACTTGAATTGTACCCGAGTCTATCACCATAGGGGAGACAAAATTGCACTGGAGAGGTGAGCCAGATGCCACCTATCTGGGGCTAAGTCAGACACCGCCTATCCAGGCTGTGGCTGCCCTGTCCTGCCCAAGTTCTGAGCTCTCACAGTGCTCCCCTGGGATTTCAGGGGACTGAGGTGCTATCAGAATTCTGAGCTTTAATTTCCCAGAAGGGAGTCCACACTATATCCTTGCTCTCTCTCTCTCTCTCTCTCTCTCTCTCTCTCTCTCTCTCTCTCTCTCTCTCTCTCTCTCTCTCTCTCTCTCTCTCTCTCTCTCTCTCCTCTCCTCCCTCCTCCCTGGGCATTCTGCTCTATCCCAGGTAGTACTCAGGGCTTACTCTAGCTCTGTACTCAGGAATCACTCCTGGCAAGGCTCAGGGACCATAGGGGGTGCCAGGGATCAAATCCAGGTCAGTCACATGCAAGGCAAGTGCCCTAGCTCCTGTACTGTTGCTCCGGCCCTAAAGTCTATACTACTTCCAGAATTTTCTCCTGATGTCTCTGCAGGCATGCTAGAGGCCCCTTTAGTCCTCCTTGGTCCTCTTTTCCATTGTTTTGTTTGTTTGTTTTTTCCTGGGGGTGGGTTTTACTCTTGGATCGCTGCTTTAGGGTCACTGCTGGCAGTGATTGGGGGACCAGATGGTTCAAAAAAAATCAAACCCCGGGGCCAGAGAGATAGTCCAGTGGGTAGGGTGTTTGCCTTGCAATCAGCCAACCCGACCTGGTTCGGTCTCCCGCATCCCATAGGGTCCCCTGAGTACTTCCAGGAGTTATTCCTGAGTGATAGAGCCAGAAGTAACCCCTGAGCATTGCCAGGTGTGACCCAAAAAAGTAAAAACAAAAAAAGAAACATCAAACCCCAGGCCATTGAGCTCTCGCCATAGTCCTCTGCCTGATCTTTCTATGACTTGTGGGCCTGGTACTAAGTCATATATGAATGCTTTAAAAGTCATAGGAAATCAGAACAGGAAGATATAGGTTTTGTTTTGTTTGTTTGTTTGTTTGTTTGTTTTTTCCCCCTGTATAATTTGGACCACACCCAGAAAACCAGGAGTTACTCCTGGCTCTGTACTTGGGAATTACCTGGCAGGGCTTAGGGAACTTAGGAGGGTGCTGGATCAAACCCAGGGCAACCACATGCAAAAAAATGCCTTACCTTCTGTACTGTCTCTCCAGTCCCAGGGAGAGTCTGAAGTCAGTAGTCTGAGAGTCTGATAGTCTACAAAGCACTTGCCTAGCATGTGTGAGGCCCCAGGCACCACTAGGCTCCAATAGCATCACACTCTTGAGCCTGAGCATGGAACCTTCCAGCCAGCTTGGGTCAAGTATTTCCTAGAGTGGTCCCTAGGTCCCCTCAGCACCGTTTGGGAGACCCTCCATGCACACACACAAATAAAATCATCTATCTGGTCCCACCCTATCACTGTCTTCCCGTTGTTCATCGATTGATCGAGCAGGCCCCAGTAACATCTCCATATGTCCTGTCTCATGCTAGTAGAACCAAGGGCATCTGCCCAGGAACATAAAGAGCCACAATCCATACTGGAATGAGGTCTATAATTGTTACTGGTATTTGGCATATCAAATACAACACGGGTAGCTTGCCAGGCTCTCCGTGCAGGTAGCATATTCTTGCAGTCATCTCTAAGTCCAGCATTTAAGGAAGAACCACGCGGCAAATCCGACTGTGATAGGCTGGTCTGCTGGGTGGAGTTCTGATGAGAGAGAAGTCCGGATGTGGAAAAATGGAGGCCCTCATGGAGTGGGGGGGTCGCTGGCTTGTTGCAAGGCTCGGCTGGGCTGGCGGGCCAGCACTAGAACCCGCCATCTCTCCTTGGCTCCTTGTGAGCGGATGGGCACAGGGAGAGCAAGTGCAGCTCTGCCCCATGTCTGTCTCTGGATCAGCTACCTGGGCCAGATTAAAAGACTGCAGCAGGGTGGATTTCGATGAGCTGGACTGTGATAGGCTGATCTGCTGGGTGGAGTTCTGACGAGAGAGAAGTCCAGATGTGGGAAAATGGAGGCCCTCATGGAGTGGGGGTCCTCTGGCTTGTTGCAAGGCTCTGCTGGGCTGGCGGGCCAGGGCTAGAACCCACCTATCACTTCTTTTATTTTTTTTTGTGTGGTTTTGGGGCCACACCCAGTGATGCTTAGGTTGATACTCCTGGCTCTATACTCAGGTATCACTCCTGGTGGTGCTTGGGGAACCATATGGGATGCCAGGGATGAAACCTGGGTTGGCAGCATGAAAGGCAAACATCTAACCGCTGTACAGTAGCTCCAGCCCATCCTCTTATCTTTGACACAGATGCTTCCTGCCTGGACTCCACCTCAGAGCTTTCCCTGTCCCACTGTGAAGCTCCTTGGGAGGCAATTCTGGAAGAACACATTCTGTCTAGTTCTTAGCACTTGGGCAAATGGCTTACCCTGTCTGAGTCCCATTTTCTCACGTGTCAAAGGGAAGTGATGCTAAACATCTGACACTCTAAGGCATGGTGAGAATAAGCTCTATTAGTCTCCCCATTGCTGCCATGGCAAAGCCCCACAAACCTAGAGGCTTAACACACCGCTTTAAAGTCTCTTGAAACCGGAAGTCTCAGATCAAGGGGCTGCCCCCTCAGGCTATGGGGTGAGGGTTTCCCTCCTCTTTTTATCATTTAGAAGCAGCGTTCACCCATATATGGCCCCTTCTATCTTCCAAGTGTTTCTTTCCAACCTCCAGTTGCTTCATCACTTCTCCTTTGAGTTTTGACACCCCTTGCCCATCTCCCTATTTTTTGTGGGGAGTAATGGGGCTTGGGGACCATGTGGTTCCAGGAATCAAACCAGGGGCTCCTTCATGAAAAGCTTGTCTGACCTCTTGCCTCGCTAATTTAAGGACGCTTGCAGATGGGGGCCAGAGTGATAGTACAGTAGGTAGGGCATTTGTCTTGCACGTAGCCAACCTGGGTTCAATTCCTGGCATACCATATGGTCCCCAAGCACTGCCAGGTGAAATTCCTGAGAGCAGAGCCACAGAGCATCACCAGGTGTGACCCAAAAGAAAAAAAAAAAAAAAAGGAAGCTTAAGTTTGCATTGGGCCCCCTCACTCACTGAGAATTCCGGCTGATTTTCCATCCCAGGGCATTTGCTCAACCACCCAAGGCACACATAGGCAAGCTATATACTCTACCTCTGAGTCACACCCCAGATTCTGGCTCAATGCTCAAGGGATCATGGGTGCCGGGAGCAGGTCCAGTTCTCCTGCATGTGGGGTCTGAGCTCAGCCCCTCTGTACTCTCTCTCCAACCCAAGTAACTTGCGAATTCCAGATGCTTAAACACAGTGATGAGCCTAAATCTATTTCAGTTGTGCTTAGACTTTGTCTACTGACTTTTTCTATGTAACAAGGTAGCCCAAGGACTACAAACTCCAAATGCTATTTGGCTCTCTGTAAGTTCTCAGCTTTAGTTCTCCTGGTTTAACTTTCACTGGACTGGTCAGCTGGGACTGCGAGTGATAATGAATGGTCTGATATGAATGGAGTCTCTCCTGGGTTTCCCATCATGCCTTGGACCAGCCCCTTGTGTGTTCATCCATGGAGAGATGCAATAAGAGCAGAAGTGACTCTGGAGTCTTCGGTCCAAATGGACACACTGTCGCTTGTCACTTGCTCTAATAAAAATCAATAACAAACCCTGATTCTAGAGGACAGAAGTAGATGTCATCTTGGTAGAAAAAAAGGAGAAAAGTCTTATGGCCACTTTGGCAATCTACTATGATGACATTGCTGGGAAGAGGGAGGAAGAGCGAGGCTCTCTTTCTGTGGAAGAGTTATCAGAGGAGAATTTCCCCAGGAAAGGAGGCAGTGAGGTCAAGACTGCTCAGAAGTGACCTTGGGGTGGCTAATTATTCTTGTGCAATCTGTGAAGCACCACAGCCCATTAGCATATTCTTTCTCTCTGAGATAAATGCCAGCCTCTGAGGTCTCTATTATGTAGGACACAATTAAGTCCTTGCTGAGAAAAAAAAATCAAGAGCACCAATCTCTTGTCTCTTTTTCAGGAAGCTGGTAAGGGCCAGCAGAGCAATGCACCAGGCTGCACAAGTGACAGAAGACGTATGAGAGGTCATTGGAACAGTAAATTCCTTTAAACAAAGCCCTTTATTTGTCATTGGCAAATGTCAGTGATAAAAGGATATAAGGCTATTGATATAGGACCAGAGCAATTGTATAGCAGATAGCACACTTGCCCGGCACACGGCCGACCTGAATTTGATCCCCAATGGTCCCTATGGTCCCTTGGGCCCACCAGGGGTCATCTCTGAGCACAGAGCCAGGAATAAGCCCTGAGCACTGCCTGATGTGGCCAATCCCTCAAAAACAACTAACAACCACTATTGGTCTAGTCTTATTCTAACTTTTTTCAGGGGGTGGAGTGGAGAGGACACACCCAGTAATTCTCAAATGTTGCTCCTGGCTCTGCACTCATGAATTACTCCTGGTGATGCTCAGGAGATCCTAAGGGATGCCGGAGATCAAACTCATGTTGGTCACATGCAAGGCAAACACCCCACCCATGATACTATCCCTCAAGCCCCATCCTTCTTCCAACTTTTGAGAAGGGAAAAATACTTATATGCATTGGAGTAGAGTGGGGTTGAAGAAGTGGAGAGAATCAATGTACTGTAGCAGAATACTGGCATTCTTGCATTGGGTGTGATACGGTGACAGTGACCCCTCAACCACATGAACATTCATAGTCTGTAAACCAACATTACCTCAATTTCTAAAAATTTATTTTAAAGAAAGCTCTAAGTTATTTACCTGTGCTTAGTGGTATTAACTGGAATATGGATTTCATGTTTCTTTTAGAATTATCATGGGTGGGGCCTGGGATATAGATCCATGGTAGAGCAATTGTTTTACATGTGAAAGATTCTGCATCTGATCCTAAGCAACCTCTCCATCCCCCAAAAAATCATACGAAAAATTGTCCAAGGCCACTCATTTGCACACACTAAGGCATGAACTCTTAATTCTAAGTTTATGGAATAAAATGTATTAATTAGCTCAAGTTTATCCATTTGTATCCAGTCCCTCACTTCTCTAGAAGCTCAGAGCTCTTTAGCAATACCCAGAGGCCATTACACTGCCTTCCTGTGCAAATGACTCTACAAAGCTGTGATTTAATGCCTTGCTCTCAGCTCTTACCAGGGGTCGATACACTGAACAAGTGTGCAGAGAAGGTTCCTGCGTCTTTCCTATAACGGTAAGGCTCTTGCCTGGATTTGGTTCACTGTCAACGTGGAGTTCCCTCAACAGATTCCCTTTACATACCTCATGAGAAAACTTGGTTCTAAGAGACCTGAGTGTACTTCCTGTGAGAAGTAGGATGAGGTCATTTATCTTGGTTTCTCTTTGCCTTTGCTGCTGGGAAGCTTAGAATCAAATTCTGTGCTCAATTAAGGCAACTCCCTTTAGCCAAGATTTTCTATCTTGTTGAACAGTACCACCATCTATCTGGCTGAAGCCAAAAGATCCAAACAACATTCTAGAATTTTCTGTGTCCCTCTGGCAATTACCCATGATGCCTCTCTTCTGTGTGAATTGCTCAAATAGTCTCAATGGACTCCCTGTATCTCATTTTATTCTATTCCTCCACTCTCCCCACAACGTCCAAAAAAATCTTTCTTGCACATAACTGGACAAAGCAGGGTGTCTAATGGAGCAGCCTGACCTTGGTACAGATTTTTCTATCTTGAGATTCCATTCTTTATTTATTTTGTATTCCCAGAATCAAGCAAGACAATACGGGGCGGGCGTAGCCCAGCGGGGCCGCTCTGCCGGCCAGGGTTCGATCCCGGCTCCCATATGGTCCCCGAGCACCGCCAGGAGTAATTCCTGAGTGCAGGAGCCAGGAGTAACCCGAGCTGCAAAAAAAAAAAAAAAAAAAGAAACGGGAAGGAAGGAAGGAAGGAAGGAAGGAAGGAAGGGAAGGAAGGAAGGAAGGAAGGAAGGAAGGGAAGGAAGGAAGGAAGGGAAGGAAGGGAAGGAAGGAAGGAAGGAAGGAAGGAAGGAAGGAAGGAAGGAAGGAAGGAAGGAAGGAAGGAAGGAAGGAAGGAAGGAAGGAAGGAAGGAAGGAAGGAAGGAAGGAAGGAAGGAAGGAAGGAAGGAAGGAAGGAAGGAAGGAAGGAAGGAAGGAAGGAAGGAAGAAGGAAGGAAGGAAGGAAGGAAGGAAGGAAGGAAGGAAGGAAGGAAGGAAGGAAGGAAGGAAGGAAGGAAGGAAGGAAGGAAGGAAGGAAGGAAGGAAGGAAGGAAGGAAGGAAGGTTGGTACAGCTCTTTCCCTTCTCTGCATCCATCTCTCCCAGCACATCCAATTCCATCTCCCTCCAAGCCACACTGACTCAGTCAGCCACACCCTTTCATCAGGATTCTGCCCTGCCGCCACCCAACGCTCTTCTTAGCAGCCCCTTGGCCTGTCAGGGCCTGCAGCTTTGCTTCAGGATGGCTACCAACGCCATCCTTTTCCCTACTCCTGTTCCCACATGGTGAAAGGTCCCTGTGTGCCAGCCAGCCCTGCCCTCCAGCATGATCACGGAGACTAGAAGCTGAGTCCTTACCTGGCTCCTCCTCAGATCTTCTGCCCCTGGCATCCATGGCCAGTGCAGTGCCTGGCCTTCAGCAGACTCTATGAACTTTTGTGAAAAGAATTATAAAACTAGTATCATCCTTTCACCCACTCCTCTCCCAATTCCTCAGCATTTAGCAACTGCTTGTCCCTACGCTTTCCATGGTTTCCATAACCTTCAGCCAACATGCAGTGATGGGTGATCAGAAATGACTACTTAATTTCATTCACTAAATACATCCAAAGAATCCTCACAAGGGCAGGACCTAATTTCCCACATTTGAGTTTTTGATCCCCACCTCCCCCGCTTCTGTCATGGGCTGATTAGATGTGGTGGCTTACAGTGGTCAGCCAGCCTTGCGAGCCTCTGCTCTGTTCTCGGAACAAGTCGGAGCTAGTCTCTGGGATAATGAGAGACATACCCTGGACACATCATAGGTGTCAGCCCTGGTGACCCCAGAACAACACATGCCAGCAGAGAGCAGCTGGCGTGGCCCAAACCAGCAGCATCCCTCTTCAGACAGACAAAGGTGTAAGAACAGAGTGTCACTGCCCCATGGTCATGTGCTGTCAGCATTTCTTACAGCACATTTTGTGGGTTTTTTTCCCCCCGTCTGGTAGCTGACCTCAGATGACACCATCTTCACACAGCACACAGGGTAACAGTCAAATCTGAGGTCGGAGAGATAATACAACAGGGAAGATACTTGTCTTTCCAACCGGGTTGGATCCCAGCACTGCTCATGGTCCCCTGAAATCCATGAGCACAGAGTCGGGAGGAAGAAGGTGAGCACAGCTGGGTATGTCCAGAACAAAAGGAACAATTAAAGAACTTAGTGTCTTAGTGACTCACAGACATGGGACAGAGCTGCTACCGGCTCTCCCTGTGCCCAGCCATCCACGAGGCACCCGGGAGGGACAGCGGGTTCTAGCCCTGTCCCACGGCACCAGCAGAGCCTCACAAGTGCCAGACAACCCCTCCACCCCCGCTCCTTGAGGGCTGCTATTTTCCACATCCGGACTTCCCTCTCATCAGAGCTCCACCCAACAGAAGAGCCTATCACAGCCCGGCTCACGCGGCCACTTGCCGCTGCTCAGTTCATCAAAAAATGCTGGAGATCAGAGGTGACTACAAGAGTATGCCACCCGAACGGCAGAGCCTGGCAAGCTACCCGTGTTGTATTTGATATGCCAAATACCAATAACAATTATATACCTCATTCCCATGATCTGATGGAATGTTTTGAGGCTCTTTATGTTCCTGGAGCAAGCAGATGCCCTTGGGCTCTACTAGCATGACACAGGACATCTGGAGATGTTACTGGTGCCCGCTCGAAAAAAAAAATCAACGATGAACAGGAAGACAGTGACAGTGACAGTTTCTTCAGAAGGTTTGGGTTCTTCTGGACTTTAGTATCTGAAACAGCCTCTTAGCAGTTTTTTTTCTAAAAAAGAGTTCAAAAAAATACTTTGAACCCAGTGGGGTGTCCCAGGAGAATCAGTGATGTCACCAGGGATAGGACCAGGAATGATCACAACAACCCCCCAAGGGGGACTTATATAGGGCAAGAGGAAGTGTCTGCTGCTACATGAGTCCAAGGTCAGCACTGTGACGTGCCCTGCCCAGGGTCAGAGAGGTGGGTGTGGGCACCTAAACCAGGCGCTCTGTCTGGCAATGCCCAAGGATGCCACACATCGAGTGGCTGAAGAGGACGGTTCCCAAATGCAGCCGCTTCCCTCTAGTCAGCTCCTCCCAGAGCCCAGGCCTGGTGCTTGCTCACAGGCTTGATGCCTTTGGATAATTCTGCACCTGGAGTTCTTGAAAACCAGGGGCCTGGGGATGGGGCCATGTTCATGGTGCCATGCATGCTGGGGGTCAGGAAGATCCTCAGGACCGAGGATGGGGCAGAAAGAAAGAGCCCGTGACCACGGTGGGGAGACCCCAAGCTGCCCTTTGTAGCTTGGCCTGTGTCCTGCTGCGGAGACTGGGCACGGAGGTCCTCTACAGCTTCCCTCCATGGACTCTCCAGGCTTCATTTCCAGGAGCTGCTAGGGCCAGGGGACGCGCTGAGATGGTGCCAACCTGGGAACAGGTTGCCAGGGAGGCTTAGCAGAGCTGCGACTCAGAGAGCCAGGGCCCTGCCAAGCATCCCCAGCCCCCAGCCTGCACCCGATCCCCAGCAGAGCTTGTGCAGACAAAGCTCCCCTAGGCCAGTAAGTCTGGGACTGGCCTAGTTTCCTCTCCCAGACAGGCCCGCTTGGGGATGCTCATCCTGCGGGCAGCCTTGAGTGGCCTGAGGTGTGGGTACACTCTGCCACGAAAGAGAATCTCCTGCAGGGGGAACCAGAGGCCAGGGCAGGCTTCCTTCCCCCCCCCCACCGAGTTTAAATAATCCCTGTGGCTACCACCCCTCCCCTTACCCACCCTGCCACCAGCTGGCTTTGATTCTATTGAGCAGCCTGGGTTAGTTATAATCCACCGGTTTGGCCCATGCTAGGGTTCAGAGAGGGAACCATATGTACTCCCAGCTCAAACACCCTTTGCTTATTTATCCGGGGTGCTGGGGATTGAAGCCACGCCTCACACATGCAAGTTAAATGCTTTCCTACTGAGCAACAGCCCTGCAGCCCTGGCGAGCCAATTGAGGGCTGTGGTACCAGAGCCTCAGTCAGGAGCGCTAGTGCAGGTGCCCGAAGCTGCTGATCACCTGGTGGTCCCGGAAGCTGCTGATTGCCTGGTGGTCCCAGAAGCTGCTGATCACCTGGTGGTCCTGGAAGCTGCTGATGGCCTGGTGGTCTCGAGATTGTCATCCTTGAGTCCATCTCCTTATGGTGATGCTGAAGACACCGGGGTGGGAAGGGGTGAAGTCATAGTAGGTTTGGGACGGGGTGGGGGTAGAGCCATAGGAGGTTTGGGTAGAACATTTGCCTTGACCTTGGCAGACTGTATTTGATCCCCAGCACCACATATCAGGGATTTGATCCCTGAGCACCACCAGGAATGATTCCTGAGAGCTGAGAGAGACATAAGCTCTGAGTACTGATGTCTCCCCGCCAAAAGCCACAGAACACTGAGACGAGCGATACCTTTCAGGCTGCAGCAGACGGCGTCTGTAGCCCCAGCACCGTCTCCAGGTGAGTGGGGCTGCATGACCGGCAGGTGTTGCTGCACTGTTCTGGGTGACAGCAAGCGTGCCGTGGCCTGAGGGCCCCAGCCTGGCCCAGATCATGACACTGCTGGTGGAGCCTGGACTTGGAGCCAGGCTGGAGACTTTTAATTAGGTTTTTCCTTTTCTTCCTTGTACCTTTCATGACAGTCACGGAAAGGGGCTGGGGGTGCCTGCCTTGCCATCTCACTTTGGGAGACAATGGCTATGAAGGCGATCAGCATCCCTGTAAATGGACCTAGAAGGTTGAGCAACTCAGCAGAGATAGGTGGCTTTAAAAAATTATTATTAGTGTGAATTGAGCCTTCTCAGCGAGCGAGACCACAGCTGTTTGAATAATAAATAATAAATAGGAATTTATTAGCGAAAATAACCATGATCCAGTGGGAAAGTGGGGAGACAGGACTCGGAAAGACGTTTCATGGAGAACAGTGTCTTCCCTTGGATCCCGCTGAGTCACAGTCAGCCTCTCCCTGGGAGGAGATAAGAATCTCCGAGTGGCCCCCAAGCTAAATGGGAATCAATAACGCTGTCTCTAAAAATAATGAAGTTAGTGTGAGACAGAAATAGCAACATGCTTGATCTAAACCGTGAGATCAGAGCCTATCTTCTTGAGGATGGGGTCAGCTCGAAGGAAGGTCAAGGCAGCCCTGAGCTGAAACCACGAGGATGGAGGAATGAGGGGTTCAGGATCTTCCCATTTACACTGAAATTCTTCCCATTTACTGAAATTCCCATTTACTTCCCATTTGCTGAAATTCTTCCCATTTACACTTTTTTCAAACGAAAACACCAAGGCTCGGCAGCGCTGAGTGAGCGCCTCAACAAACCAAGGTTTGCTAACAGCATGGAGGCTCAAGCTCTTTTTGCTCTTCTTGTGGTGGTTGTGGGAATGGTTGGGCCACACATGGCTGTGCTCGAGGCTTACCCCCGCTCTGCTCAGAACTACTGATGGGGCTCAGGAGACCAGATGCAGTGCCAGGGGGACCATAGGCAGTGCCAGGGGTTAAATCAAGGGTGGGCGCTACAAGGCAAGTGCATTATCTCCTGTACTGTCTCTCTGGCCCGAGGCACACAATCTTGGAACAGTTTATAATTTTATACAAAAGAAATGCCAGGGCCAGGATAGGACTCAGTGTTAATCCAGGCCCTGCATGTTTAAGACCCTGGATTTGATCTCTACCACAGGAAGGAAGGAAGGAAGGAAGGAAGGAAGGAAGGAAGGAAGGAAGGAAGGAAGGAAGGAAGGAAGGAAGGAAGGAAGGAAGGGAGGGAGGGAGGGAGGGAGGGAGGAGGGAGGGAGGGAGGGAGGGAGGGAGGGAGGGAGGAGGGAGGGAGGGAAGGATGGAGGGAGGGAAGGAAGGAGGAGGAAGGAAGGAAGGGAAGGAAGGGAGGGAGGGAGGGAGGGAAGGAGGGAAGGAAGGGAGGAAGGGAGGGAGGGAAGGAAGGAAGGAAGGAAGGGAGGGAGGGAGGGAAGGAAGGAAGAAAGGAAGGAAGGGAAGGAAGGGAAGAGGGAAGGAGGAGGAGGGAAGGAAGGAAGGAAGGAAGGAGGGAAGAAAGGAGGAAGGGAAGCAAGGAAGGAAGGAAGGGATGTAGGGAGGGAGGGAGGGAAGGAAGGAGGGAAGAAAGGAGGAAGGGAAGAAAGGAAGGAAGGGAGCAAGGAAGGAAGGAAGAAAGGGAGGGAGGGAGGGATGGAGGGAAGGGAGGGAAGAAAGGAGGAAGGGAAGCAAGGAAGGAAGAAAGGGAGGGAGGGAGGAAGGGAGGGAAGGCCTCTGAGGGTTGAAACTGGTCACGATGCTTTATAATAGCACCCCCATATCAATAAACCCCACCATTCAATGTCCAGACTATTCCAATTTTCCTGTAAACACAAATCTTCACCGTTGGTTTGATCAAAACAAGAATGAAGCTTCTCTCCCAACCTGTCATTGCGCTTGGTAAGAAAACCTCTTCCATCTGTTAGAGTCTTTCCGTTCCCCTCTCTTGTGTCATGCTGTCATTATTGGGAAAGGAGCTGGTCACCTGTTCTGTAGCCACACTGCCGCAGAGCTTAAGGGTTACTTCCTTGTGGTGCTTTTGAACATGTCCTGGCTCTTTTTTTTTTTGGGGGGTCATACCCAGAGGTGCTCAGGGAACACTCCTGGCTCTGCACTCGGGAATTACTCCTGGTGGTGCTCGGGAGACCATATGGGATGCCAGGGATGGAACCTGGGTCGGCATGTCTAAGGCGGACACCACCCTATGCACTGTCGCTCCGGCCCCAGACATGTCACTTCTACCCCAGAACTCCCCCACTGCTGCCCCGTTCTTTCTCTTTCCTCAAATAACTGTTCTTCCTGCCATGGAGGAGGGCTGGGGGAGAGGGAGGGAACCGGGAGCGTTGGTGGTGGGAGATGGGCACTGGTGGAGGGATGGGTGCTGGAACACTTTTTGACCAAAACCCAAATATGAACTTTTTAATTGTATATCTTTGTAATTGTACTAAAAAACAAAAATAAATAAATAAAAATAAAACAAAAAAAATAATTGTTCTTGTGGGAGTTTGCTGGGCTCCCTGGCCAGGTGGGGGGGGGGTGGCCTGGGCATGGTGTGTCTGTTACACTAACCTGCTACTCCTAGGCATGCTCTGGCAAAGATCTCCACCAAGAAAATGCTCAAAATACATCCCTTATGCTTGTTCCTGCCTTAAATGTCCACAGCAACCTGATGAAAGCATTACCACCTCACTTCATAAGTAACTGCGATGCCTGAGGAGTCACAGAGCCCCGGTCTTTGACCAATAAAAGGCTAGTTTGTAGTAACCCCCTCCCCAAAACAGCTTAGGTGCTTTTCATTTCTTTATTTTTGGGTTCTTTTTAGTCACACCCAAATGTGCTCAGGGATTAGTCCTGGTTCTGTACTGAGATCAACTCCTGGTAGGCTCAGGGGCCATAGGGGGTATTAGGAATTGAACGTGGGTCAGCCATGGCAAAGCAAGTGCCTGTCTGCTGTACTATCTCTCTGGCTCCTTAGTTTAGTTTTTTGGTTTTTTTGTTTTTAATAGGAGACACTCTCAGCAAAGCTCCTGGCCTCTCATTTTGGTGCTCTGGTGAAGATCGTGGGGCTTAAAGCCATCAGGGCCACCCAAGAGGTGTGTGCTGTGCCCGGGGGCACGTGAACACCCAGTACCTAGCACAGGTGAGACCCAGCCCACCATAGCAATGCTTCCCCAAAGCTGTTTGATTGTGAGCATTTCCTAGAGCACATGTTAAAATGCACATTCTAGGAAGAGGCCTGACAATCTCCATTTAAGGGATTTTCAAGCTCTGTTCATGGCTCATTAATGCCCATTAATGTCTGGGTTCTGATGACAGACAGAGAGCTGAGAGGGAGCTGCAGCCCGAGCGCCAATGCAGACTCATAAAGAAGCTAGCACTGTCTGAGCTGTGTGCTGTGGCACTGTGTGTCCATCACACTCGAATGAAGAGATTATCAGAAGCACAATACTCTATTGTTGAGGTGCCTCCTGGAGGGTAATGAGGCCTATCACCGGGGGTCTGTGGCCTCCTCTCAACTAGCGAGAGGCTCAGAGACATTTATAGATAGCCTTGGACCAGCACATCGATGCTGCTGCTGCACTTAGTGTTAATTAAGCCATGCCAAGTGTGAGCCACCAGTGGTACATGCCTGTGTCAACATCAACTCTGTGCTTAGGCCTGTAGTGTTAGTGCAAATGTCATAGTTCAAATGTAAAAGGTTAAATCGAATCCAACTGACCCATGGGGCATGTTGCATCCTTTGTGGTGTGCATTTGCCTCCCTTGACCTTAGGAAATGAAGAAGCAATGAACAGGGGATAGTTGGTTTATCATCCATCTGGGCGGCGGAACTGAGGCATCCAGAAAAGAGATGGTGGCAGTGGCTGCGGGTGAGGAGATGGTTCAATGACTTTACGGGAAAGTGGTCATTTGTTAAGATGCTTCCGCTTCTGATGGGTGCCCGCTCTGGTGGTAGAATGTTGTATTCATGAAACCCAACCACAGAAAATATTGTAAATCATGACACTTAAAATTAAGAGAAATAATAATAAATAAATGGCTGTGCACAGGGAGAGCAAGGAACAGCTCTGCCCCATGTGTGAGAGTCTCTGGACCAGCATACCTGGGCCCGATTGAGGAAAAAGCTGCTGCAGGGTGGGTGTCGGTGATCCGGGCTGTGATGGGCTGGTCTGCTGGGTGGAGTTCTGACGAGAGGGAAGTCCAAAAAGTGGGAAAATGGTGGTGCCCGTGGGAGTGAGGGAGGGGTGGCCTGGCTTGTTGTGGAGGCTCTGCCGAGGTGGTGGGCCAGGGCTAGAACCCGCCATGCCTCCCGACTGCCTCATGAGCGGCTGTGCACAGGGAGCAAGGAACAGCTCTGCCCCATGTGTGAGAGTCTCTGGACTGGAGGCGATAGCCCAGTGGTAGGGCGCTTGCCTTGCATGTGGCCAGCCTATGCCGGCCCGGGTTCGATCCCTGGCATCCCATATGGTCCCCTGAGCACCGCCAGGAATAATTCCTGAGTGCAGAGCCAGGAGTAACCCCTGAGCACTGAGTCTCCCAATACCAGAACCTTCACCCGATCCAGGGACGCCATCTTGCCTCTCCAGAGACTCTCACACATGGGGCAGAGCTGTTCCTTGCTCTCCCTGTGCACAGCCGTTTATTTATTATTATTTCTCTTAATTTTAAGTGTCATGATTTACGATATTTTCTGTGGTTGGGTTTCACGAATACAACATTCTACCACCAGAGCGGGCACCCATCAGAAGCGGAAGCATCTTAACAAATGATCACTTTCCCGTAAAGTCATTGAACCATCTCCTCACCCCGCAGCCACTGCCACCATCTCTTTTCTGGATGCCTCAGTTCTGCCGCCCAGATGGATGATAAACCAACTATCCCGCGGCAAGCGGCAAGCGGCGCGTGCGATTCATCAATAAATGCTTTATTTGGAGGTGTTTAAAAGAGTTTGCCTCCCGCTCGGCAAGCTTGGCAAGCTTCTCGTGTTGTATATGATATGCCAAATCAGTAACAATTATATTAGGTCATTCCCATGATCTAATATAATGGTTTGAGGCTCTTTATGTTTCTGTAGCAAGTCGATGCCCCTGGCTCTACTGGCATGAGACAGGACATATGGAGATATTACTGGTGCCCGCTCTAGCAAAGAGATGATCAACGGGAAGATCGTGATCGTGAATAATAAATAAAATAAAATGCTTCCCTAAAGTAGAAGGGAGAGAAGAAAAAAGAGGAAGAGGAAGAAGAGAGGAGAAAGAGGAAGAGAAGGAAGAGGAGAAGGAAGTGGAGGAAGAGGTAAAGCGTCAGCAGCTCGGCGGTCCAGCTGACTCAGTTTCCAGAGGCAGCTGCTCTGAGGGTCCTGACTGGACCAGGCACTCATCTGAAGCTCTTCAGTATCCCTGTCCATGTGCTCTCTGAAGGACACAGTAGTGAGCAAGATGGTCACATCCTGTGGTAACAGGTGAAGGACAGAGGACATACAGGTGCTGGTTGAGCTGTGAGGGGGGTTATCTCACCTCTATTCACTCCCTTTGTTAGGGGAGAGGGAAGGCAGAGAGAGAAGTCTCCTGAAACAGGAGACTCCAAAACTGAACCCTTGAGGGAGCTGGTCTTAGCATGTTCCGACTAGCAGGTGCAGAGGCCCACCAGTGAGAAAGAGAGTAATAGAAATGCCTGAATGACACCTAGAGAGCAAAAGGTGAGCGAGGTGGGCTCATGACCCTCTGTGTCTTGGTGGGAGTTAGGATGCGGTGCTGAAAACCTTAGACAGCCACTGGGTTTGCTGGGCAGGGTCTGGAGAGGCAACCAGGGGCTGTGTAGCTTAGAAGAGGTTCAGTGACTTCTCTCTGTGAGCAAAGCCAGCCCCTGACCTTGAAACTAGAGCTGACCTTCTGGGTCAGAGAGATAGTATAGTGGGTGAGTCACTTGCCTTGCATGCTGCTGACCCAGATTTAATTCCTGGCATCACCTATATTTTTTTTTTAGCCTTGTTAGACATGAACTCTGAGCACAGAGCCAGGAGTAGTCTTGGGAACTGCTGGGTGTGGTCCCCAAATGAAAATCAAACAAACTAAAAATAGAGTTGACCTTCTGGGTAGAGCAGCCTCATCACCCAGCAAGATGACTTTGGCCGAAGGATCAGGGAGGCCCATTTCTGCCTGACTCTGAAAGCCAAGTACTGTCAAGGTATAGGAGTGACAAGCCTTCGAGGTCAGGGCCTCCCTGGTCCCCCCTAAAGCTCCCTAGATGTGCCTAGCCCTCCACCTTGCATGAAGCAGAAGCCATGCTTGTGGATGAACTCACAGAACCCGCCGCACCCTTTCAAATAAGGGTTTCTTTCATGT
Source organism: Cryptotis parvus (assembly GCA_021461705.1). NCBI lineage: Eukaryota > Metazoa > Chordata > Mammalia > Eulipotyphla > Soricidae > Cryptotis > Cryptotis parvus. The sequence continues at coordinate 43,853 of JAJIBD010005075.1, read as the reverse complement.
CAAGGCCTGTGAACTGAGGAAGTAAAACCCATATTGAAACCATAGTGATTTGTGACTAACTTTCAACTTTGACACTCGTGAAAAGGTCGCTCCGAAATGGGATTCATCTCATTTATCTGTTTGCTGTTTTTTATTTTCCTTGGAGTTCCATATTTCCTCTTTGGGTTTTGTTTTTCAGGAAGGATAACAGAGACCAAACCCAGAGCCTCATGCATGGGAGGCCTATTGCTCTACCACAGAGCTACATCCTTTGACCGTAGATACCTTATTATTTTGCTTAGGTGAAATTAGTAAGAATGTGGGTCACTCAGGGAGTGTGTTAAAATGCAGGCTCCTAGGATTCACCCTCTCCCTTGTAAATTACAATTTAACAGATGTATCTATCAGTGTTTGTTGGTTCTGCTACTAATAACCAAAAACTCTGTGCATCTCTTATAGCAAAGATGTGCCATCATCTGGGAGAAAAGAAGTGGTCTAGGTGGTGTATGGACTATGTATTTGTGTTTGTGTGTTTTAGGGGGATCCCAAGTGGTGCTCCTGAAACCCAGGGGTCTCCAGGCAATACATGGCCCAGTTTTGTGTCCTGATGGGTCATCATTCAGATCGAGCAGTGCTGGGGGCCACCAGTACTCAGGGACCCAACTCAGAGTTTAGGAAGGCATGTGCTCCAATCCTTTGAACTATCTCCCTAAAGACTTGGCTTTGTTTTGATCCACACCTGCCAGTGCTCAGGGCTTGCTTCTGCCTCTACACTCAGACATCATTGCTGGCAGGGTTTGGGGACTTATGGCATGCCAGGAATCCAACTCAGGTAAGCTGTGTGCAAGACAAGTACCCTACCCATTGTACTGTTGCTCCAACCCAGAACATAGCATTTCTGACACTCTGGATGAAATCTATTGCAGGATGCTGGGGACAGGACATTGAGGATTTCTGGGCTGTAATGTTTGAGGATAAAGAGAGACATTAGCTGGATCAGTCTCTCAACATCTACAGTCGGGCAGTTTCCTGCCTTTCTCCCTAACACTTTTGCTTCCAATGTTCCCTTTCTCTTTTGCTGAGTTTCCTCTTCAAAGCCTGGAGCCCTCCATGAGCTCAAAGTAAGCTCACAAGGTATAAGAGAAGGGAGAGAGAGAGAGAGAGAGAGAGAGAGAGAGAGAGAGAGAGAGAAGGGAATAAAGAACCTGACAGAGGTAGGTTAGGGGAGGAGGGGAGGAATTGGGGGCATTGGTGGTGGGAAATGGGCACTGGTGGAGGGATGGGTGCTGGAACACTGTATGAACGAAACTCAAACATGAACATCTTTGTAATTGTATATCTCATGGTGGTATAATAAAAATTTTATTTATTTATTTATTTATTTTTTTGCTTTTTTGGGCCACACCCGGCAATGCTCAGGGGTTACTCCTGGCTCTGCACTCAGGAATTACTCCTGGCGGTGCTCAGGGGACCATATGGGATGCCAGGGATCGAACCCAGGCCGCACAGGCCGGCCGCATGCAAGGCAAACGCCCCTACCCGCTGGGCTATCGCTCCGGCCCTGGTATAATAAAAATTTTTAAAAAAGTAAGCTCAAAGTCCTCTTACTCCGATCTTTTTCTCAAAGCCCCAGCTTTGTTTCTACTAGAGAATACAAATACATTTGGCAGGTGAGGGTTTAGGTGTTCTCCTTGACTGAGTAGGTGGTTTGCATTTGAAACTGGCAAGTTTCATGAAACAGAACCATGGAACAATTCAATTTCAGGTCTGGGAACAGCTGTCAGGGAGAGTGACAGAGCCTGTTTCCTGCCACCCCCATGACTGTTCGAGACTGGTCTCTTCATGTCTTGCTGTTCATCTCTTGCTGGACGATGAAGTCGTTGAGACCTCAGCAGTAGCTTTGCCTTCTACACCGCCTGAGAAACATCTGACAAACGAATGCATGTGTGCTACATGTGTGATATTGCAATCTGCCTTTTTTTCACTCATGGCCTGGCATCTCTTCCTGATTCCATACAACCCTACAATATGGTGGCCACTAGCCACAGGTGCTCACAAGCAGCTGGAATGTGTCCAGTCTGAATTCACATGTAAAACACCAGCAGAAAACACTGCCTTTAAGCCATGCTATTTTGAAAATGTGTACTGGAAAAATTTAAATAAAACGTAAATTATTATTTTGTATTCATTATTAACATTATTTAGGCATAGCTTCATTCATTATTTAAGGGTTCCCCTTACTTGGATTAGTGGCTACCAGAAAATTTCCCCCCACATTTGTTTTTCTGCTTTTTGAACCACAACTGGTGATGCTCAGGGGTTACTCCTGGCCCTGCAATCAGGAATTACTCCAGTGGTGCTCGGGGGACCATATGGGATGCCGGGGATCAAACCCGGGTAGGCTGCATGCAAGGCAAACACCCTAACCACTGTATTATAGTTCTGATCCCCACCATTATTTAAAACACTATAGTTTACAAAGTTGTTAGTGATGCTTTGTTAGAGACATTCAATATTCCAACACCAGTCCTCCGCCTCTGTCACCTTCCCTCCACCATTGTCTTTATTCCCAATTGCCCTTCAAGCCTGCCCCCGTAGCAGGCATGAGATAATTTATTTTATATTGCTTGTTGCTATTGAAATAATAAAAAAATTTTTTTAGGTGAACCATGGAGACATTAAGTCCTTGTACCAGAAAATTTTAAGGCATACTTTGACTTACATTCCATTTCTTTCCTTCTACTTTCCTTTTCTATCTTTCATTTTTTAAATTTGTATTTGATTAAAAAAATTATGGTTTGCGAGGTTCTTGATAGTTGAGTTTTAGGCATGCAGCATTCTGACACCAATTCGCCAGTGTCTCTTTCCCTCCACAAATGTTCCCATGATTCCTCTTTCTCTCCATACCTAGGGATGCTCGGATCCTGGCTCTGTGCTCAGGAGACCATATGTGCTGATGAGGATTGGATTGGTATCTACCACATGCAAAGCAAGCACCTTAACCCCTGTACTATCTCTCCATCCCTGGCTTTCATTATATTTATAATGAATAGTGTAGCTTAGAAAAGTTTTTCCATTTTCCAATATCTGCAAGTTATTTTAATTTCCCTTGCATCTGGAAGCAGATATTTTATTTTATAGTGCATGGTGGGGCAGTGGGGAATAGGGGGGTTCTCCCAAGCAGTGCTCAAGGAGCCTCAACAATCCTTGACTTGTCACTGCACAGTGCTCTGTAGATTCTGAGGTGTTAGGACTCAAGTCCAGGCCCCCTATATGCCAGGCACAGGCTCTAACTCTCTGGGCTGTCTCCTCAGTGCCTGGAAAGGTTTACTTTACAGAACAAAAAAATGCCTGAAAGTAGCTTTTCCTCACTTGGACTCCACTTTCTTGGGCAGTCTTTTTTTTTCTTCCAATCTCTTTGGTGAGGAGGATGGCTACTAAGGTGCAAATCCCAGTGATTTAATTCTACCCAACTCAAACTATGTTTCTATCAGTACCAGGTTCTTTTGGGAGGTCAGAGAGATAGTACAGAGAGGTAGTTAAGGCGTTTACTCTGTACACAGCAGACTTGGGTTTGATCCCCAGTACCACATATGGTCACGTGAGTGCACCAGGAGTGATCGCTGAGCACAGAGCCAGGAGTAAGCCCTGACCACCTCTGGGGATGACCCAACAACCCCTTCCCCATGCACAAAAAAAACCCACTTATTTTATTGTTGTTTCTGATTGATTAAAAACTGAAATCCCTATTCTAGAATGACAATTTTTGGGGGGTCGGGAATGTTGGGGACCAACCCTGGCAGTGCTCAGGGGTCACTTCTGGTGCTCTGAGACCATATGCAGTGCCTGAGACTGAACCCAGTGAAGCCATGTGCAAAGCAAGTGCCTTAACCCCCCGAGAGGTGAACCCAGTGAAGCCGTGTGCAAAGCAAGTGCCTTAACCCCTGTACTATGAACTTTTTTTCATGCCCAGATGGTACTCCAGTGTCCATTTGAGGGCTTTAAGAGGATACAAAACATTGATTCAATGAACACCTGACTGTGGGGCAGCCTGGAGCACACACTAAGGGGGCTATGGAGTCACACAGAGGCTCGGAATCCTCCTGCCTGTGAGTCTGAGCCAATGTTTTGCCTTTTCTGTGTGCCCATCAGTGTGTGTAAGATAGCAGCAGCTACATCATGGTTGTCAGATAGGTTAGAGACTGCACATAAGACCTTACCAGATAAATGTTCGGTAATTACCATGATCACTATTTTACTTTTTTGAGGACACACCTATAGGTACTTAGGGCCTACTCCCAACTCAGTGCTCACAGTCACTGCCAGTATCAGGGATCAAACCCAATTTCGCACATGCAAAGGGCCTGGATTGACATTTTTGGTTGTTTTCAGGCCACACAGACCAACGCCCAGGACTTCCTCCTGACTCTGCACTCAGGAACCCTGAGTGAACGCCACAAAACAGGATAAGGAGAGAGAATAAAAGCCTGTGTCAATAAGTCTCCAGGCCAGAGTATTAAAGAATCTTCCATCAAACATGATGGGAAGAACAGGCGCAGTATAGGTGGTAGGGGCTGCAGTGCCTACCTGCTCTGCCTGTGGCCAGGCCTGTGTGGTCAGTCTGAGTGTGAGGAAACCTCCCCTTGCCTCCTGTCCACCAGGAACAGCAGGTACCCTTGTGGCTGTGTGTTTATGGTTACTGTGCAGAAGACATTGCTATAGGCTCCATCTCTCTGTCTGGCTGGAGCAAGCAAATACTCATGGTGGGGACATCTTCTGTGGCATTCTCATGCCAAAATCAGTATGAGATCTTCTCCTCCATCAGAAGCTGCTACCACTGCCTGCAGGAGTGTTAAAGCACACACCTACCCTCCCCCCTCCCCAGCTACAACCCGCTGACAGCTTGCTTCCACCCGGTGACACATTCAGCAAAACCCAGCACAGCCGCTGGGGGTCTCCTGACAGATGGAAACTGAGAGAAAATCAATGCATGTTGTCTCAAGCAGTGAACTTTGTGGCAATATTATTACACAGTAATAGAAAACTGCTACAGCACTAAGGGGAAAAGCAGCTCAGTCTCTGGCCTGCAGTGGGCTGTCAGTTGAAGTTTGTTGAATGAGAAACCTTATGATATGTGTTTGGGGGGTGAACCTATAGTACAGCAGAGAGGGCATTTGCCTTGCATACACCTAGTTCAATACCCAGCAACCCAGGTAGTCCTTCGAGCACTGCCAAGAGTGATTCCTAAGTGCAGAGCCAGGAGTTAACCCTGACCACTGTCAGGTGTGACCCCAAAAACCAAATACAAAAGAGACAGAATTTCAAGTGCTCTCTCTCTCTCCCTCCCTCTCTCTCCCCCCTTTTCCCCCCTCTCACACATACACACATACACATGAATGGACTTCTACTTCCAAGAAAAGTTTAGTGTACAAGAAAAAAAATGCTTAAACTTTTTTAAAAACTTACATTGATACACATTCATTATAGAAATTTTATGGGGGCCAGAGTCATAGCCCAGCAGGTAGGGCATTTGCCTTGCATGCAGCCAACCCGTGTTTGATACCAGCATCCCATATGGTCCCCCGAGCACCACCAGGAGTAATTCCTGAATGCAGAGCCAGGAGTAACCCCTGAGCATTGTTGGGTGTGACCGAAACAGGAAAGAAAGGAAGAAAGAAGAAGGAAGGAAGGAAGGAAGGAAGGAAGGAAGGAAGGGAGGGAGGGAGGAAGGAAGGGAGGAAGGGAGGGAGGAGAGGGAGAGAGAGAGAGAGAGGGAGGGAGAGAGAAGAAGGAAGGAAGGGAGGGAAGGAAGGAAGGAAGGAAGGAAGGAAGGAAGGAAGGAAGGAAGGAAGAGAGGAAGGAAGAAAGAAAGGAAAGGAAGGAAGAAAGAAAGAAAGGAAGGAAAAGAAAGAAAGAAAGGAAAGAAAGAAAGAAAGAAAGAAAGAAAAGAAAGAAAGAAAGAAAGAAAGAAAGAAAGAAAGAAAGAAAGAAAGAAAGAAAGAAAGAAAGAAAGAAAGAAAGAAAGAAAGAAAGAAAGAAAGAAAGAAAGAAAGAAAAGAAAGAAAGAAAGAAAGAAAGAAAGAAAGAAAGAAAAGAAAGAAAGAAAGAAAGAAAGAAAGAAAGAAAGAAAGAGAAAGAAAGAAAGAAAGAAAGAAGAAGAAAGAAAAGAAAGAAAGAAAGAAAGTTCTGTGTTCAGGGGATCACTCCTCTCAGGCTCAGGGAAACTTATGGGATGCAAGAAACTGAACCTGGGTTGGCCGTGTGCATACAGGTGCCCTGTCTATCACTCTGGCACCTGCTTATTACTCTAAAGATACATAGAGATGACTTTGGTTTTGTGTGTTTATAAAAAATATTACTATTTTCTTATTGTACAGAAAGAGAAAATTCAATGAAACTTAAGGCACCAGTAGACATACTGGCAGTGACTGTACTACACCACTGTACTCACACTGTACTACATCATTTGTACCCGTGTGTATCAGCACTTACCAAGCTGCCATGGATGGGGTTACTCAAAGAACAGAAATGCACTTCTGGAGTGGGAGTGTTAGTGCAGTGGGGAGGGTGTTTGCTTTACATGCAGCCTACCCAGATTCAATCCCTGGCATCCCATACGGTTCCCCAAGCACCTCCAGGAGTAATTCCTGAGTGTGGAGCCAGGAGTAACCCCTAATCATCACCGAGTGTGATCCAAAAATAAATAAATGAATAAACAAACAAACAAACGAATGAATGAATGAATGAATAAACAAACAAATGAACGAACGAACGAACGAATGAATGAATGAATGAATGAATGAATGAATGAATGAGTGATGTATTGCATGTAGTTGGAGGCTGGAAGTATAAGATCAGGGTGCTGGGCATGGTGGGATTTTGGTGGGGGCTCTCCCCCTGTGGTGGCCTCATATAGCAGAGAGAGAAATCTGCTCGTGAATAAAATCAGTTTGGGGTCAATTCTATTGACCTCACTAGCCCTTGAATCTCCTCCTTGTCAGCCTTATCACCACACACAGTCTAGCTGGCTTTTATGTGGAGATAGACATCACTCACTCCCAGGCTTGTGTATCGTTTTTAAGTTCAGAGGTAGGATTTGGGGTTTTTCTTTCACCTCAGCAGCATATCTCATCTTTACGCACAATTTGATACTCTTGACATTATTTTTTATTGATTGTTGGAAACACCTTGGTACTCGAGGAAGTGGTGTCATCAGGAGAATCTCCCAGAAATGTTGACATCTGTGTGTGCTTTGTGCTCTGAGGCCATGTGGTGCTGTCCTTAGCCTCTCTGAAGAGATGTCGCCCAGGCTGACTGTCAGCTTATGAATGAAAAGAAGGAATCCCCAGGGATTTGTGAGACTCTTACAGGGATTCTAGACTGTAGGAAAAAGGAAGGAGAAGGCGAGTTATCCCAACAAACAGGTAACCAGGCAGACAGCAACAGATGACACTGGGTGGTGTTATGGAGATCACTGTATCACTGTATCACTGTCTTCCCATTGTTCATCGATTTGCTTGAGTGGGCACTAGTAACATCTCCATTAGTCCTGTCACAAGCAAGTGCAACCCAAGGGCATCTACTTGCTACAGGGACAGGAGGAGCCCCAAACCATTCTTCAGGTTATGGAACTGAGGTTCATAATAGTTACTAGTCTTTGGCATAAAAAGTAAATAAAACACGGTAGCTTGCCAGGCTTTACTATGTAGGTGGTATAGTCTCAGTAGATGGCTCTCAACCCAAGCATTTACTGATGAAACTTAAAGGGGGAAGATCAGGTTTTCTCTTGGATGGAGCTCTGAGGAACTATGGAGTCTGGATGTTGAGAATGACTAACTGCATGATGTGTGGTTTTGCTCTGGCTTCTTGCCAGGCTTACTGGTATCAGTTAAAACATGTCTATAACTGTTTACTATGCATAAATGTGAAAGAAATTGGGAAGAACCTTATGCAAAATTCAGTATCCTATAAAAATATCACGTGGGCGGCTTTGCGGCCGGGCACTAAGGGACATGTGGGTCTGGCGTGGGTGGGTCTCTCTCTTCCAGGGCAACTGGCATGGAGGTGGAGGAAAGGGCAGGGCCCAAAACTCCACTCTGAGTCTGGCCAGCATGGTCTCTCCCCGCTCATGAGAGTAAACCCTTGGAGCAATGTTGGACTCAGTCAGGGGATGGCCGAGCCCCTTCCCGGGAGGTCAGCTCCCTGTGTTGCTTCCACATGGGGCCGGCCGAGCAGCTCAGCTGTGGATCTGAAGTGGATGGGTTTGGATCTCTTCCGGGGTTGCAAATTAGCTGAGTCTGGCGTGGGTGGGTCTCTCTCTTCCGGGGCAACTGGCATGGAGGGGGAGGAAAGGGCAGGGCCCAAAACTCCACTCTGAGTCCGGCCACACCAGACTCAGCTAATTTGGCAACCCCGGAAGAGATCCAGACCCATCCACTTCAGACCCACAGCTGCGCTGCTCGGCTGGCCCCATGTGGAAGCAACCCAGGGAGCTGACCTCCCGGTAAGGGGCTCCGCCATCCCTGGCCAAGTCCAACATTGCTCCAAGGGTTTGCTCTCATGAGCCCCATCCCACTGCTGAGGTCACAGGTTTTCTAGTCCTCTCACCACCTTCGGCCATCACAAGTGGGCTCTGTCCTACTGGTCGGTTGCTAGCCTGCAGCACAAGACTTAACTGTGGAGACAGCGGAAGGAAGGAGGTGTCCAGGCCTGGTCTCTGCCCATCATTCTCCCTGGCTGGGCCATTCTCAGATTGGGAATACGGGAAAGGGCTTGCCTTTCTCAGCCGCCTTCCCTCACTCGTTCTCAAAGCGGCATCCCAGGAGCAGGGCCCTGGCAAGGCATCTTGACAGAAAGCCCCATTCTCAGAATCTAGCCTGACCCTGCAACCTATGTCTAACAGACCCTCCCAGAAGCCCAGTCGCTCACTAGAGTCTGAGAGTCTATGGCTGACAATGCAGCAGGGTTCATATGTAAAAATATAGGCTGGGTAGTAAAAATGCTCACAGCCGCTGTTGAGGACTGAGGCAGAATCTCAGGACAGCCCCAGCTGTTCTAAGAAGGGAGCCTTCATCCTAACATGAGAATCCCTGCACTATAAAGTCTTCAAATCCCATTTTTATCTCTCTGAGCCGCACTCAGTTTCTTTATCTGTGAAATGGAGGTGATTGCTCAATGGAGAGGCAGGTGCTGGGGAAATTACAATAATGATGTTTACAGACATCAGTCCATGAGCCTTCTAGAGAGGATGGCTCATAGTTTTATAAGCTATCAAGTTTTTGCTTAGAAACTGATTCTCACTCAAACTAGAGCCTCTTTGGATGGTACCATGAGTAGCTTGAGCTAGGGTCCATTGGAGGGGCCTGGGAAAACTGTTTTAGAACCTCAGAATTCTGCAGAGGAAGGAAAATCTCTCCCAAGTACTTTTTATTGGGAGGGGGGGTAAGTGTGTTGGGAGGAGATGAAGTAAAGAGTTGTAGAGTTGTTTTGGTTAAGGGCCACAGTCAACTGTGCTCAGGGCTTGCTCCTAGCTCTATGCTCAAGAATTACTCCTGGCAGTGCTGGGGGACCATACACAGCACCAGGGATCAGACCAGGTTGGCTGCATGCAAGGCAAACTCCTTACCTGCTGTACTATTTCTGCAGCCCTTGCAGGTGTTTCTAAGAGAAAAATCAAAGCTGTGTACTTAGACTGTGCTACCTCTTCACTACAGGTGATGGGAAGGCTGGGGGTGTGGCCACCCAGGAGAGTCCTGGACCTCCCTTGAAGGACATATTTACTCAAGGCAAGCAACAGGAATTATCCCTCTCTATATACGCTAAACTTGGGCGAAGACTGGACAGTTAAGTTGGACCCACTCATGTAGAGTGAGTTCTACAATAGACAAAAGCAAACTAAGCTGAACAGAAATCAGAGCGTCCTCCCAGTTTGATAGAAAGCAAGGGAAGATCTTGAGGGAATTTTCCAGGAAGGTGCAAAGGTTCTAATCTTGACTGGGGAGATTGTGCAGTTTGTCAGAGCATATCCAAGACTGACAGTGAATCAGTCAGATGCTGTTCATTTAACTCCTTTCAAACAGACTTGGGGTCAGATGGCCAGATCACAGCCCTCCAGTGCCTCAGCACAGGTGTTACCAGACGCCCACAATGGAGGCTGTATCCCCTTAATCACCTGAGGCCAGTGTAAATGATGCCCAGGGCAAGTGTGGACTGCAATTTGGGCTGCGGTGTGATCTGCGGTGTGGGCTGTGGTGTGGGCTGTGGTGAGGACTGCGGTGTGGGCTGCGGTGTGTGTGAAAACCCTCTGCCAGATTTCCCCAAGATCATGAAGCCCAATTCCTAGCAGAATTGGACACTTGCCAGGTAGGAGTCTGAGGGGTGTCCCTTGAGACCATCAACTGTTACAGGCACCTGTGTGGCCCAGGTCACATAACCTGTGACTTCCTGCTCCCAAGTCATCATAACCCACACTGAGTTCTTTCGCCTGCTCCAGACTAGTCCAAAAGGGGCCAGAGGGTAGGGCATTTGCCTTGCACGCAGCCGACCTGGGTTGGCTCCCTCAACATCCCGTATAGTCCTTAGAGCACCTTCAGGAGTGATTCCTGAGTCCAGAGCCCAGAGTAGCCCCTGAGCATTAGTGGGTGTGGCCCAAAGATTAAGAAAAAAAAAGAATGAAGCCCAGACACAGGAAGCCTGGAAACCTACTCTACTGAGAGGCAAAAAGGCTCAGCTCCTCGAGAACTCAGCTGGGGGACCAGCTCCTGCGCTGTGAAAATAGAACAGACTCAGATGCAACTTGAGAGCTGTCCAGTGTGCTGGTGGGACACAAGTGTCCACGTCCATTCCCACAGCTGTCCAGGAAGACCAAGATGATCCCAGCAAGAGGGCAGGGAAGTAGTGGTCTCTCCCTCTCTCTCTCTCCCTCCCTCTCTCCCTCTCTCTCTCTCCCTCTCTCTCCTCTTGCTCTCTCTCTTTCTCTCTCTGTCACCTCCAGCCCTAGGTGAGACAGCCAGGAGTCAGGTGACCTGAAATACTTCTCAAGTCACCCAGGAGACCTACTTCTTTTGGGCCATCTCCCAAGACTCTCCTTTGCATCTTTCCAGGCATCACGTTTTCTTTTCTTGCCTGCCAGCTTGGCCCTACCCCGGTGCAAACTTGGTAACAGCGGTCAGCACCACGCCTGGGCCTGCAAAGGAGTGGCCTGTCCTGCTCCCCACACCCCCTTCCCCCAGACCCTCTTCCAAACTCTGCTGAAAAGCTCTGGAGCCACATTTTAACCTCTCCGGGCCGTGTCCGTAGCCTCCGTGCGAAGCCACTCACACCAAGCCTTCTCCCCAGATGTCAGTCCCCAGGGAGAACATTTTCTCCCTTTTCAATCCTTACTCCTGCTGCAGGATTAATGCCCAGCCCAGAAGAATCTCTGTGCTTTCAGGGGAAACGCCAAGACTACCCTCATGGGAAAAAACCGGGAGTGGAATCATTCTGGTGGCACACAGACGCGCATGCACACACATGTGCACCTGCAGAAAAGAGGAAATGACCTCCACTCCGTGGCTCACACAGCCACCACCAGGGCGCAGATCTTCCGCCTTCCAAGCTACTTCTAGTTCCTGGGATTGGGGTTGAAATTCTGTCACCACAAGGAAATTTGCTCTGCTTGTGACTCTGACGCAGGCGTCTGGCAAGCCACTTAATGTCTCTGTAGCTTAGCTTCTTGACAGTAATTGGGGACGATAATAGTTACCTACTTCATAGGGATATTCGGCAGCTCAATTAGCAAAAAGCTTCTACGGTGCTTGAGTTCCAATATTAGTTGTAATGGAGTATGTCTGCCAGCGGTGGCTGAGCCGTGGGCTGGTGGTGGAAAATGCTCTTTCCTAGGAAGAACTGTAAAGACATGTGCCCTGGGGTCCTGGTGCAACAGGTAATCCTAAAATTCCCAAGCCCCCCGTGGAATTTGACTTCTTCTTTAAAGAGGGATTGTACCTCTTTAGAGAAGTAGTACTGGGGCCAGAAACAATTCCCAGCGATGTTCAGTTCTGTGGAGCATAGCCCAGCAGACTGATGGTGGAGCATTCAGTGCTGGGGGGCCAGGTGGGGCCAGGGATTGAACCCAGGCAGGCAAGAGCTTCACTACTTCAACTATTTCTGGGACTGTCCTTTGGATTTTTTTTTTTTTTTTTTTTTTTTGCTTTTTGGGTCACACCGGCGATGCTCAGGAGTTACTCCTGGCTCTTTGCTCAGGAATTACTCCTGGAGGTGCTCGGGGACCATATGGAACCATATGGGATGCCTGGGATCGAACCCGGTTCGGCCGTACACAAGGCAAACAACCTACCCTCTGTGCTATCGCTCCAGCCCTGTCCTTTGGATTTTAAGAGAAGCGGTTGGTGTATTATACTCAGCTGATAAACTTTTGCCTTGCAAGTTGTTGCTTATTTTATAGCTATGGATAGACATGTAGGTCATCCCACAATTACACTGGATAGATTTACTGAGGTCAGTTTGGAGCAGGAAGTTAAAGGGGAGAGGGGTGCCTTGGGTACTTGGAAATAAAGTTGTGTTTAGATGTACACAAGTAGGACTCATGCCTGGTGTTTTTGTAAGCAAGTATGTTTGTGAGGAGACGGAGTAGAAACTGCCCAGCAGAGTTCTGGAACTTTGTACAGACACAAGCAGCTTCTCTCTCTTGCCCCTGCACAGAGGAGCAAGTCAGATTTGGTTGGCTTGCTCTGTCCTCACTACATGGCTTCTCACCATCTCCCACCAGTAGGACAGGTGTGAGCACTGGGAATACACAGCTGCCCTGCTTTAGATAGGGACCACTTCTGGGGCAGCTGGGTAGAGCCGGGACTACAGCTCAGGACCTAGCCATCAGGGCTAAGTCTGGCAGTGCTGGGGGCTTGGGGCACATGGGATGCCCAATGGGATACCGGACCTTAAACTTGTGAACCCCCCACATGCAAGGCAGTCAATCGTTGCTAGAACTAAGACAATAATGAGTCTAACATTACTTTTTCTGGCCCATTTGTCTAGAACTCATCCTAACAGCCACACTAACTGAAAGGAAGGCAGAAAATGCCTCTCCCAGGACCCTGAAAGGGAGGGTGTTTAGGTGGGAGGCTGGGTTAGTGGTAGTGGTGAACAAGAGGGACAACTTGCAGCCTAGCCCTCCAGACTATGTGAGACCATGATGCTGTCCACAAACATGTCACAGTAAGTGCCAGAACATCCCATCCCAGCTGATTCCGCAGGAATTGTCATGGAACTTTTGGGGAATGAGACTGCAATTACCAGGTGGCAATGGAAAGGCTTCCTGGAAGACTGTGGAGACAGACATTGGATCCTAGCCCAAAGACCCTTTTAACTCTTTGAAAGACCCATTCTGGGGCGTCTTGGGGTGGGGGCAGGTTTTTACTCCTTGGCCTGTCCTCCACCAGGCTCCCAGAAGTCAGAAAACCTTGTGCAACACAACCACAGTCATCTTCTGGTCTGTACTCCACAGATGAACACAGCCTGACCCAAGAGAGAAGCCGAATTCAAGCCCAGGCATGTGGGTCTCGGCCACTACACTAACCAGGTTTTTAGGGAGCCTGGACTGAGGCCACCTCCCCCACCTCTGCTCCCTCCTCAAAGGCCTGGTAGCCCCGCCCCAGAACTGCTGCTGGGGCTCTCGGGCGACACCAGGGATTCAGGTGCAAGGCAGAGTCTCTGCCTGCCCGCCCTGTGCTAGACTGATGGGAGTTTTGGGATGGGGCAGGTTTTTTGCTCCTTGGCCTGTCCTCTGCTAGGCTCCCAGAAGTCAGAAAACCTTGTGCAATGCAACCACAGTTATCCTCTGATCCAGACTCCACAGATGGACACAGTCTGATCCCCATGGCGTGCAGGCACCTGTGCAATATCTCAAAACCTGGTATACCACAAACATGTGGGAGTCAGCGGCTAGGTAAGACTGAGAAGGGAACAGTGTGCTGATAATGGTTGAAAATGATGATACCATCTGAGAACTGAACATTGAATATAGGCAAAGAGATGCACATGATAACCTCTAAATGTATGTATTACAATCCACAATGTGAGAGAGAGTGAGGGGAGAGAGAGAGAGAGAGAGAGAGAGAGAGAGAGAGAGAGAGAGAGAGAGAGAGAGAGGAGAGAAAGAACCTGCCATGGAGGCAGACTGGGGGAAGGGAGAGGGAAGTGGGGACATTGGTGGTGGGAAATGGGCACAGGTGGAGGGATGGGTGCTGGAACACAGTATGACCAAAACTCAAACATGAGCATCTTGTAATAATGTATCTCACAGTGGTATAATAAAATATTCAAAAAAAGAAAAGAAAGACCCAGTCTCAGAAAGCGGAAATGGCCTCTGCAGGAATTCCATCAACTCAAGAGTCTGAGTCTCAAGAGCCTGTTGTTCCTGGGTCACAGTTGGAAAGCAAAGTGGGAATGGGCCAAAAAGTTCACTCTAGAGAGCTAAACATTCAGCTTGACAGAGGGTTTCTTAGCTGTCCTTAAAGAAGAGGAGGCAGGAAGGGGGACGTTGCTCTGTGACTGACCCATGAGCCCTAGAATGATGTGATGGTGAGCCTCTCGCTTACCTGACAATCCATTTGGGAGATGAGAACATTCTGGGCCACCGAGAAAACCTCTGTAACTCGTTGCCTCATGAGGGGAATTTGCTGCAAAGATTTCTGTTCAAACAACTCTGGCATTATTTTTTCAAAGACTGATTTTTTCCCCCTGATCAATAACAAAAAAGCCAAGACCTGGAGGATTTATTATAAAAGATCACAAAATTCACCTGGGGAAAAGACAGGAGATCAGAGAGATGAAATTTTTATTATTAAAAATTTAGGACCAAATAAATAGTACAGAAGTTAAGGCATTTGTCTGGCATTTGGCCAAGCCTGATTTGATCCCCAGCATAGTAGATGATCCCCTAAGCACTGCCAGGAGTGACTTCTGAGCACAGAGCCAGGGAGTGAACCCGGCCAGGTGTGGTCGCCAACCAAGAAATAAAATAAAATAAAATAAAAATTAATACATATATAATAAGCCCAGGGAAAGCAATCACTGGCTCCTGCCCAGTCTTGCCAACCCCATCCACTGCCCATATTCTCCCCTACTTTCCTGAATTATTCTAAATAAATTCCAACAACATTAGATCATAATTTTATAAAAGCTAGAGCCATAATATAGAACCATGCTTTACAATAGCTAATAATGTATCAGCTTCATTGACTGTTCCATCAGTGTTAAACTTTCTCCCCACTCTCCCTTCAACCTTCCTGGCTTTACCACTGATTTGTGTCACTCTCTAAGTTCTACTTGTTGTGTTGAGTTGCTAGTTGAGTAGCTGTTGAGTTTCTCTTCACCTGAAGGTTCCCACCTCATCTGTTTCTTCCTTTCTATCTCAAATGGTTCTGTCAAAGTCTGGAAGACCCACGGACATCCCCTGGGGTCATTCAATGTGCTCCTCACCCACTGTGCTTTCCAGGGTGCTTTTCCCAAGGTGACTCTCAGCCTGTTGACGCTAGACTCAGATGGTTCTTACAGCAGGAGCCATCACTACTGGTGAAGTGCTTGTTCACTGAGTCACTAGCACACAAGGATGATCCATTGCTCCAGTCACTCTTCCAAAACGTGTTATTTCAAGTCCTTTGTTCCATCACTATGAGCTATCTAGAATGCATCTAAGGCAGAAATGGTACCTCTCACCTCTTAAGAGCTGCTGTGACCTGGGCACGGTTATTCCCCCTTCATTTCAAAGTTTTAAGAAGAATGAAATGTTTTCTTGCAATTTCCTGAAAGACTGAGAAGGTTTAGGCTTGTTGTATGATTTATAACAGCATGAATTGCACAGCTATTGCAATATGATTCAGCCTTTTGCAGTTATTCCTAGTGATGTGCAAACCATCCCTTCCAAGCCAAGGGCAGCTTTGACAAGGGAACCCTAGGACCCTGGTCAAGACCCAAGAGTCTCTGATTGCTTTCTGACATGACTAGATTACCAGGCTTGTTTTATATATAATATAATTTTATATAGCCCTCGACTTGAAATGGGTCATTTCTCTAGAAGTTTGGTTTCTCTAAGTCTGAATTCTCTCCAGGCAATACAAAAGCTATTAAGAGGCCACTTCTCATGTGGTTCAGTGGGTGCTCACTTGCATACAAGAGCTCTGGGTTTGATCTTTTGATGTGGGGAGGAAGAGGGCCGTGGCATAGCACACATGGCTTATGGTCCTGGCAGCTTTGCTCTCTGTGATCCCATGTAATTCAAGCGATTTCCAGGCACACAACAGCCAGGCCTGTGTAAGGCCCCCAGCAAAAGTTTGTGTGCCCAATGTGTAGGAGAAGGAAGGGAGAGAGAGAGGGAGAAAGAAGAGATAAAGAACCTGCCATTTAGGCAGCTATGGGAGGGGGGGAGGATTGGGAACATAGGTGGTGGAAAATGGGCACTGGTGGATCGCGGATGCTGGAACACTATGTGACCGAAACCTCCAAACATAAACAACGTTGTAATTGTATATCTCATGGTGGTATAATAAAATGTTTAATTAAAAAAGAGATAAACAACCTGCCATAGAGGCAGGCTAGGGAGGGGGAGGGAAGTGGGGAGTTGGTGGTGGGAAATGGGCACTGGTGGAGGGAGGGATGGGTGCTGGAACACTGTATGACATCTTGTTATTGTATATCTCACGGTGGTATAATAAAATATTTTTTAAAAAGTGTGTGTGCCTACAATCATCACCACCTTAATGTGTGTGTGCCTCAACTAAAGAGTGTGATCCCTAGCAGGCATGGTGCAAACAGAGAAACGAAAGGCATGTGGAACCTTAGGTATCTCCCCAGGTCAGCTGTGTGAGCTTTGCAGTATCCTGTGCCCTGCAAGCAGGTCTGTGTTCCGCCCCATCTCACCCCACCGCTTCAATCACCAACTTCAACAGCAACAATGCAGAGAAGGGAAAGGGAATTATTTTAAAAGGGAGGAAGAACTTTTTTTTTTTTTTTGCTGGTGTGTCGGGGAACTCCGCCGGGGTCCCCAATAGTGTCAGGACAGAGATTCTCTTCTGCCTCCGAGGACGCCAGGAGAACAGATGAAAACTCACTAGTCCGGTGCAGTTCCAAAAAAGGCTTTTAATAGTACAAAAGCTCTTCCACAGCACTCCAATATAATGAACAAACTTTAGCTCTGGTCCAAACTTAGACCATACAAAAGAGCCTAAGTCTCCCACCGAAGAGAGGAGGTTATCACCCAAGCTGAGTCCTACCCAGAAGGTGGAGCAAAAGGCCAAAGAGCAAAAGCCAAAAAGCCGCAAGCAAGGCTGAAAGGCCCAAAAGGCGAAGGTGAAGGGGGCCTCAAGTCAGCCCCTTATATACACCAAAGTAATCCAACTGGGAGGGTCATGTCAACAAAGAACTCTAAACAAAGTGTAGTGCCACACCCTATTGCAGGTATAAACAAAGGTTATGCCAAGGTCTAATCCTTTCTACCAAGATTATCTCTTATGGAAAACACTGGAGAGAGAGGGGGCTGGTATAAAGTAATACATCTTAACTTCTTGAGCTTCATGTAATCTAGATGGTACCCACAAGGTCCTTATTATTATCTGCACCAGGGTGATTCTGAGTATCTTGTTCTCATGCACTGAAAGGGTCACACTTGCCTGCTTAGAGCAAACTAGTATGATCCTTCCTATAGTCTTCCTATAGTGTCACGTAGCCAGGGTGGTAGTCTCCTGGTAAATTCTAACTGTCCCACGCTGGGTGCAGTGGGTATAAAGAGGAGCTATGCCCAATCTAGAAAACATAGAAGTCTTAGTAGATGTATAAGTCAGAAGTTATTCAATCAAGGTGACTTCTGTAACTGCCACACCCTCTAGCAGTGTTTACATAGAAGAGAGGTCTCATTGGAATGAACCATGGCTTAAATAGATTAAGCTGGGAGTGGGCAAAACAACAAAACTCCCAGAATATCTAAACCTGTCCTCCAACACTGGTGCAACATTAATTATTTTATTTCATTATTGTTATTATTATTATTGTTATTATTGTTATTATGACACCATGAGATAGACATTTACAAAGCTGTTCATGATTGGGTTTCAGTTATAAATGTTCCAGCACCCATCCCTTCACCAGTGCATGTTTCCCACCACCAATATCCCCAGATTCCCTCCCCCACCCCATCCCCACCTACCTCTATGGCAGGCACTTTGGAGAAAGAACTTTTTTAAAAAATCATTTTGGGGCCGGAACGATAGCACAGCGGGTAGGGCGTTTGCCTTGCATGAGGCCAACCTGGATTTGATCCCGGCATCCCATATGGCCCTCTGAGGTACTTCCAGGAGTAATTCCTGAGCAAAGAGACAGGAGTAACCCTGAGCGTTACCAGGTGTGACAAAAAAGCAAAAAACAAACAAACAAAAATGAATGAATGGATGAAGAATGAATGAAGAATGAATGAATGAAGAATAAATGAATGAACAAACAAACGAATGAATGAATGAATAAATGAATGAGTGAATGAAAAATCATTTTGTTGTTTTGGGTAACACCTAGTGGCTTACTCTTGGCTCAGTGCTCAGGATTTATCCCTGCTGGGTTCTGGGGACCATATGGAATGCCGGGAATCTGACCCAGGTCGCCTACCCTTTGTATTGCTTCAGGCCCCAAAGCAATTATTTTTAATTCTGAAGTGTAAGTGTTGAAACTAAAGCAGAATCCCTGAAAAGAGGTCATTTTAATTCAAGGACTAAATGAAAAACTTGAACCAAGGCTATTCCAGAATAACATGGTCCCACAGGCCTTTCTACAATGATGGACACGCTCTAGATCCAAGACACATGTGGGAGTTTGGGCTGTGGCCAATGTAGCTGAGAAACTGAGTCTTTAAAATTTTTAAATTAATTTAAAATCTAAGTAGCCACATGTGGTGAGTGAAAACTTTGTTGGACCGTGTATAAATTGAGAGACTAGTGGTAAATTCCCTGGTCACACAGTCCCTCCTGGCCCTGGGGACTCGGAGAAGCCTTCTTTGCCAGCTACCCCATGTCAGAGACACCAGGGAAATAGAAAGGAAACAGTTCTCCCAGGGATACTTTTATAAGGCTAATTCTTGAAATATAAGAGAAGTCTCATCTACTCCTCGTTGGCACTTAGGAAGGATTTTCTAATCATTAATTTAGTCTACTGTTCCAGTAACCCTCCCAAGTTCAATGTATGGCCCCACATTACCAAGAGGAAGACGAAGGTTCTTAAAGCTTTACAATTTGCAGAGGATCACACATACTTGGCAACACCTGAAACTGGGTCCTTCCCAGGCAGTTGGGCAGGAAGAAACGACACCCAATGGAAGTGTCCCCTTGGGGGACACTCAGTACTAGACTCTGGCTGAGCCTCGCTGTAGTAAGGGGACATGATTTCCAGGGTCTAGCTGGCCCGAAATAATCATTCTACTTTAGACAGCATGAACGAAACAAGGCAAAGTTTCTGTCAAAAGGGAAGGCCCAAGGTAGAGAATCAAACATTCAAAAGACTCAGGTTAATGTCACTTTTTCTCTCAAAGTGTTATTTTATTTATTTTATTTTGTGTTTTGAGCCCCACCACCTGAGTGCTCAGAGCTTACTCCTGGCTCTCTACTCAGGGATCACTCCTTGTGGGGTCTGGTGGATTGAATATAGCTTGGTCATGTGCAAGATAAATACACTACCCATTACACTATCTCTTTAGCCCCAAAGTACTTTCAAAGTCGTGCTACAGATAGAAACTATTGTTGTCTTCACCTCAGAATATTGAAACCATGATACAAAGCTAGCTAAAACACAAACATATGTATACACAGCATAAGTAAATTTATATTTAATTATAAAATATATCATGCATGGGGGCCGGAGCAATAGTCCAGTGGGTAGAGCATTTGCTTTGCACTTGGCTAAACTGGTTCTATTTCCCAACATCCTGTATGGTTACTCCCAAAGCACCTTCAGGAGTAATTTCTGAGTGCAAAGCCAGAAATAACCCCTGAGCATTGCTGGGTATGACCCCCAAAAAAAAAAAAAAAATATATATATATTCATGCATATATATATATATATATATATATATATATATCATGCATGTTTGGGGATATTTTTATACAACTACCAACTTTGGGGAAAGTTAACTTAGTATATATGGTTTAAAAAAAAAAACTCTCAGTCTAAACTTGATGTCCCAGTTGTAGATGGGATATCTCCATGGGGATTTAGTGGGATTTAGTGATTTCTCAAATAAAATGTTAAACGTTTAATAATAATAGTGGTTGTCACTTACATAATACTTATGATGTGCAGGAACCTGGCTAGTCTCTTTCTGTGCTTTTTCACACTTCATCATCACAACTCTATTTCTGTTTTCCCATTTTGTTGAAGAAGAGGTAGAGGTTCAGAGAGATTAAGCAATTCACAGGGTCTCTAAGGTTACACAGAACCAGACTGAGACTTCATAGACTGCAAGATCCACAAGAGTCAAGAAAGTTGTGCTTGTCCGTGTGGTACGTGTTGTCCACTGCAAGCGCCTAACAAGTGGAGTGAAAGATGAGTGAGTGACGGTGCCTGTATGCTCAGGAACCTTGCCAAGCTTCCTTCTTGCATTCCTTGCCCTCAGCCAACTCATTTAGGACCAGGCCTTCTCTGCATTTCTGGTAGAATAAATCAGACCTCTGTGCGCTGCCACCTTCTGTTATTGATTTCTCTGGGATGTAGAGGCTGTGTGCACATACTGTATAAACCATCTGATGGAGGTGGAGAGGGAATAACCAGACAAGTCCGCCCTGGGTATGCCCCCAGCAAATTCTCAAATTCGAAGCCTTATCCAGGCACTCTGGATCTACATTCTCCAGGGAGAGAAAGAGGAAACAATGGGGCAACTCCTCCTGCATGGGAAAACGTGGAAAATTCAGTTAAAAAAAAAGGCAGAAGTTCCCTGTCAGTGCTTTATTACAGTTCCTCAAACTTAAACTAAGAGTTGGTGGGTTATCACAACCCTCACTCAAGTCTGGGGGTGCAGGCCAGTAAACTAAGTGCTGGCGGGTTATCACAACCCTCACTCAAGACTGGGGGTGCAGCCCTGCTTTGTCTCTGATTTAGAGAAAGTTGTGTTTCTTTAGCGATGGAGGTCAGATTCTGGAATAGCGACCGGAGGTCAGAACTCCAGATTTCTTCTCTCACTTGAGTGAGGCGTGATATTCCAAGCATAGCTCTTTCGATTCCTCTCTGGGAGACCCGAATAGCATTCTCATCCTGCTTTCGTAGGGCCCAGGTCTCTGAGGTGTATGTTAATGCAGGGAGAACTGTGGAATTAAAGAGATGTGCCCGGAGCCGGAGGTTTTTTTGTCCTTTTAGCTATTTCTTCGATGCCTTTGGCGCTGTCTTATTTGCCAAGGCATCGAAAATCAGATGGGCTGGACATGTAATGCGATTTGGAGACAACCACTGGACTAGAGCCATTACCGACTGGATCCCACGGGATGTCAAAAGATCACGTGGCCGCCCACCTACAAGATGGTCAGACTTCCTTGTCAAGACCCTGAAGGAACGGTTTGAGGCTCTTCATATTCCTGAATCAACCAGATGCCATTGGGCTACATTGGCACGTGATAGGGTCCAATGGAAATGTTACTGGCGCCCGCTCGAGCAAATCGATGAATAACGGATTCAAGTGATCAAGTGATCAAGTGTATTTCATTCTTGCTGAAACTACCTCTTAGGCTTAAGTCCTTCATTGGGGCATTTAGACCTTGACTGTGTTGGGGTACCTGGGGAAGTCAGGCAATGGATGAGTAGCACATAGGTGTGTATCTTGGGGTGCTAGATGTCCTCAGTGCTTCAGACCACACAATGAGAAACTGTGGACAGTTTCAAATTGGAATGGTCACTAAGAACTGCTTCATGGATAAAGTCCCACTGGGATTCTTTTCTAACCGTATAGATTTGAATCATCCAAGTCTCACAATAAGAAGAAATAAAAAGTGATGGCTATCGTATGTCTTTATTTACTTATTTTTGGTTAGGAACATACCCAGTGGTGCTTTGGAGCTACTTCTGTCTCAGTGCTCCAGGATAACACTCAGCAATGCTTGGGGAATGTTGGGGAGCCGCCAGGGTCCCCGACAGTGTCAGGACAGAGGTTCTCTTCTACGTCCAAGGATGCCGGGGAACAGATGAAAACTCACGAGTCGGTGCAGTCCAAAAAGGCTTTTAATAGTACAAAAGCTCTTCCACAGCACTCCAATATAAAGAAAAACTCTAGCACTGGTCCGAACTTGGACCATACAAAAGAGCCTAAGTCTCCCACCAAAGAGAGAGAGGATCTCACCCGAGATGAGTCCTACCCAGAAGAAGGAGCAAAAGGCCAAAAGGCAAAAGCCAAAAGCCAAAAGGCTGAGGAGCCAAAAGCCGAAAGCAAAAGGCCCAAAGTCAAAAGGTAAAAGGTGAAGCGGCCTCAAGTCAGTCCCCTTATATACACCAAAGTAATCTGATTTGTGACAGGGAGAGTCATGTCAGCAAAGAACTCTAAACAGAGTGTAGTGCCACACCCTATTGCAGGTATAAACAAAGGTTACACCAAGGACTAATCCCGAGATTATCTCTTATGTTAAACACTAGAGAGAGGGGGCTGATATAAAGTAATACATCTTAACTTCATGAGCTTCATGTAATCTAGATGGTACCCACAAGGTCCTTCTTATTATTATCTGCACCAGGGTGATTCTGAGTATCTTGTTCTGTACTGAAAGGGTCACTCTCGCCTGCTTAGAGCAAACTAGTATGATCCTTCCTATAGTCTTCCTATAGTCTCAGCGTAGCCAGGGTGGTAGTCTCCTGGTAAATTCTAACTGTCCCACGTTGGGTGCAGTGGGTATAAAGAGGAGCTGTGCCCAATCTAGAAAACATAGAAGTCTTAGTAGATGTATAAGTCAGAAGTTATTCAATCAAGGTGACTTCTGTAACTGCCACACCCTCTAGCAGTGTTTACATAGAAGAGAGGTCTCATTAGAATGAACCTTGACTTAAGTAGATTAAGCTGGGAGTGGGCAAAACAACAAAGCTCCCAGATTAGCTAAACCTGTCCTCCAACAGGGGAATATGTGGTGCTAAGGTCTAAATCTAGAGCTCTTAGCAACAAAGCATGCATTCTGACCCTTGGGGCCATCTCCCCAGCTCCTACAGTATATACAATTTGGGGGGGGGGCTCCCAAGATCTATTCAGGGAGTGTTGGGACCCCTTCCAACAGTTCTTGGCTACTAAGGCTGACAGCTCAAATGCAAGGGCCTGAGAATACAGTCCTCCTCAGACCCTGAGTATCAGGGATTGCCCAGACCACCCCAGTAGTTGTCAGGGGCTTGCAGGGCTCCCTGTGCTTAGGGGACCATGCGGTGCTGGGAATCAAACCAATTTGGCTCCAGGCATGTGCTTTGACCCTGTACTATCTCTCTTCACCACATCACCCCCACCCAGGGAACCACATTCCCAGCCCTTAAAAAGGACCATCTTAAACCTCATGAAAGGGAAAGAACCTCTGACAAAAAGAGAGAGGTCGGATCTAAATAAAGCCAGTGGAGATGTTATTTTTTTTAAATCGTCTATTTTGTGCATCTATTAAAGTATTAAACTGGGGCGAGAGACTCCAGAGGTAGCACATTTGCAGGCTACAAAAATCATTCTGAGCACAGCTGTGCAGACGCTGACCTCTGGCTGTGCCCGTTCTCAGAACAGCTTGCTGCTTTGGGCAGGAGGGAACACTGTGGAGAGCCGCCTCAGGAGAACTGTGACAAGCCAGGCCTGCCAACAGCGTGCTCCCCCATTGCTCCAGGCAGTGTCGAGTCTTCCCTACTGCAGCCTTTGATAAAGTCTGTCTCACTCTACTCACACCCATGTGAAACTCTCCAGATCTTCTGTCTGCGGAGACTCATCTCTCTCAATGTCTGTCTCTCTCTTGTGCAGCAAAGAAGCCAAAGGGCAGTGGCTGGTCTCTGGTTGTCTCCAGTTGTGCCTCTTCTCCAGAGGAGCTGAAAGGTTCTAGATGTGGGACTTTCTCGAGTCTTAAGGCCTGACTGACTCCTGCCATGTGAAGCTGTGGGCGACAGCAGCATACTCAGGCTAATGCCACATCTGTCATGGGTGGCTGCCCCCCTCCTCTGCTGTACCCCCCTCCTCACCAGTGCTCTCACCACACGAATCTCCAGAGATGCCAGCAAGGAGAATCTCTCAGCAAGTAAAAGGGGAGCTAGCTGAGCACTTGTGATTCCCATTGGGTGGGCCCGCCCCCCTGACCCAGATACCAGAGGGGTGCTCTGAGCCTGTGGTGGCTTCACAGATATGTCTTGCAGGGTTAACACCCATATCTTGAGGGCCTGATCTAACATGTGCTTTCTCCCACTCCACTGTTCCAGAAACGATGGGGCAAACCAACTCTGTTCCCCAGGGTTCTGCCATGCCATCTTCAACTAGCCAATGGGACACCATCCCCAAAGCCTTGAGGAAAAAACACCTAGTCATCCCCCGCAATGTTACACAACCCCAGTCTAAACTTAGAGTCACAGACCAGAGCCTTTGGCCCTTCATGGCACTTGGGCTACTCACTCCATTCTCCACTTGGTCTCTATTGCCAGCACATTGAAAAATGATTCTGGTGCTCCTGAATGACCCTTTCCTCTCCCAACACCCCAAGCATGTTCCCTTCTCACCTGAAGATGCCTTAGGCAGTCCTCTTCCAGGTCAAAGACACCACCCACTTATGACAGACCGCTCTCAGAGACTGGTTCTGCCTCCATAGACTTCCTCCACACACACTCCAAGTGGTTAATGGGATCAGAATTGGGTTCTGATCAGAGGAACCCTCTAAGCTTGTCAATGTGTTCCAGGGCCTTGGATCTCATTGGCAGGAGATCCATGTTGTCATCTCACCTGCTGCTCCTTAGAGAATTGTCTCATAGAATGAACTCATCCACAGGTGAACAAAAGGCAAAAAAAAAAAAAAAATTGGTACCCAAAATCAAATAACTACCCCACCGGAGGAGAAACTGCCTCCAAGAGTGATCCCCTATAAAAAAATTGCAAGTCAGGGGGCCAGAGCGATAGCCCAGCGGGTAGGGCGTTTGACCTACGCGGCCGGCCTGTGCTGGCCTGGTTCAATCCCTGGCATCCCATATGGTCTCCCGAGCACCATCAGGAGTAATTCCTGAGTGCAGAGCCAGGAGTGACCCCTGAGCGTCACCAAGTGTGACCCAAAAAGGAAAGAAGGAAGGAAGGAAGGAAGGAAGGAAGGAAGGAAGGAAGGAAGGAAGGAAGGAAGGAAGGGAGGGAGGAGGAAGGAAGGGAGGGAGGGAGGAAGGAAGGAGGGAGGAAGGAAGGAAGGAAGGAAGGAAGGAAGGAAGGAGGGAAGGAGGGAGGGAGGAAGGGAGGAAGGGAGGGAGGGAGGGAGGGAGGGAGGGAGGGAAGGAAGGAAGGAAGGAAGGAAGGAAGGAAGGAAGGAAGGAAGGAAGGAAGGAAGGAAGGAAGGAAGGAAGGAAGGAAGGAAGGAAGGAAGGAAGGAAGGAAGGAAGGAAGGAAGGATTGCAAGCCAGTGTCCAGATTCCTGATGCTAAGGCATGAACCCGTGCTTCACTGAAGGCGTGAAACAAAGCCCATTAACTATTAAATAGCATAAATCAGGAAAGGTCACTCAGCGAGCCAGAGAGATAGTATGTACTGGGTTAAGGCTAAAGTGCTTTGCCTTACACACAGTTAGTTTTGGTCCAATCCATGGCACCTCATATTATGGTCCCTGCACGTCACCAGGAGTGATCCCTGAGCACAGAGTCAGGAGTCGGCCCACTATGGTAATTAATAAAAACTGGGCCCTTATCCCATCTAGTTTGGCTGAGACCTTAGAAAATACACCAACTTGAATTCTGGCTCTATGAGTGATGTACTATAATCGGCAACATATTTTTTAGTCAGTTGACCCCTAAATTAGGTTAAAATTGCAAACCCTCTTACATGTCCTCCTAGATTCCTCCCTTCATGGGGGGTCTTTAACAACAGGGAGTAAAGTAATCAGGATTAAGTGAGCTGGACAGAGACGAGAATGAGCCTGTTTATGGCCGTGGTTATGGCTAGTGCCTCAGTGACCCAGGCTCCCTGGGGCCTCAAGAGCCAAATGTACCCAGGGATACATGATAGGGTTCTTCAGATATATCAGACCTTGTTCTTGCTCCTCCAACCTTCCAGGTGAGGTGAACCTCTTGGGTGATATTCTAGGGCCTTTTTGAACCTGGAGCAAATTTTCTTCCTCCCAGTTGGATCCACATAGCTGCAGCCATCTCTGCAGGTCACCTCCACAGTTCCTGAACCATGGGCTCACAGCTCTATATTCACACCTCACACTGCCTGCCCTTAGACACCAGGGTCCTTTGCAAATTGCTGAGTGAGAGTATAGAGTTTCACCCTCCAAATCTTGGCTGGAGACTGAAGGAAATCTGAGAACGGCCATTTTAAAATACTAACTGCTAGAAAACTTGCTTGAATTTTAGTTTGAAATGAAGGATGAGGTAAAAAAATGATGGAAAACTGTTTGTGGGAAATGTGTGAGGGGAATAGAAAGCTATAAAAATAGGGGGATTTTGAATAATAAAGTATAAGGGATGGAAGTTGCAGATAAAGGGGATTAAAATAATTTTCCAAAAGATAGAGCAAGTTGAAGAAACTAGGCTAAGAAGAGAAGTTGCACACGTTTGAAAGGAAGTTTATGAGGGGAGAGTTTTCTAGAAAGGAATCGTATATGACCGAGCTAAATGTCCTTCTTCTCCTTTGTGGGGAGTTGGACGGGCACACACTGGACAGTGCTCAAGGCTTACTCCTGCCTCTGTTCAGGGGTCACTCCTAGCAGGGTACAGAGGGTACCGTGTGCTACTTGGAGTGGAAGTCAGGTCAGCTCCACACAAGACAAGCACCTTATCCCTTGTCCTCTCTTCAGAACCGGACGCCAGATATTCTTATACAATAATTATCCCCCAGACCTAACTCTTTTGGCCTCGAACCACACACACACAATTTTCACAGAATGATTGTATTCTCTCTTAAAAATTCTTGCCGGTGGGGCCAGAGCGATAGCACAGCAGGTAGGGTGTTTGCCTTGCATGCAGCTGACCCGGGTTCGATCCCCGCATCCCTTATGGTCCCCGAGCCGCCAGGAGTAATTCCTGACTGCAGAGCCAGGAGTAACCCCTGAGTATTGCCAGGTATGACCCAAAAAGCAAAAAAAGAAAAAAAAACATTCTTGCCGGGATAAAATTCCCTTATAAGCCACCTGGATAAGACCACATCAAGTCCTTCTGGTCACATCCACAGCAGATAGTCATCAGGGATGTCCCACGTGGCTTCATCGATAAGATTTAATCCTATGCCAGGATTGTGATGCCAGGAGAGTGAGACAGCCATCATCAGCATTTCACGGTACCTGTTTCCATACCTCCACACCCGTTTCTTCCAGAAGTGCCAGGAACACTTTCTTTCTCTTTAGTATCCCCTTTACTCTTGGCATCACACCAGGACACTCTTGCCTCTTCACTGTGACATTATATTTTGCATTTTATTTGTGGACATATATTTTTTATATTTATATGTGGACATAAATATATGTGGACCCAAAATTAATCTTTGACTCTGATACTAGTAGTTATTCTCAATTGACAGTCTTTTCCTCTCCCCCTAGGCCCAATATCCACACTCTTTGTTCTTGTTTTTGTTTTCAGGACACACCCATGTTGCTCAGGGATTACAACTAGCTCTGAACTCATGGATCACTCCTGGTGGTTCTCTAGGGATCATCTGGGGTGGCATGAATCAGCATGTTGACCACGTGCAGGGCGAGCTCCCTACTTACTTTACTATCTCTCTGACCCCGCCTCCACATTCTTCCCAGACAGCAATCTGGACATTTGTTCCTTGTCTTCTTAATATAATAACCAAACATGTTTCCTCTCGTCTCCAGGCCCTGGGCCTACTGCTTGAGGTTCAGCCAGCCAACAACAAACCCAATGTTTTGGCCTGGCTCCCTCACTTGCATCACAGCCATCGCTTAGGAAGCAACTGCTCTGCATCTTAAATCAGCCTGAAGAAGTTTCAGTGCATACTGGGGCATATTGTACAACTGACTGCAGGTACTTTCCAGTCTCAGAAAGTCTTGCTACCTCAGGGGAACACTGCCTGCTGTGGAAACCCTCAGAGGGAAAATGTGCTACAGCAACCTGACGCCACCCCCTGTAAGTAGCAAGCACCCTCTGTTCTGGGTGATGTCCTGTCCCCAGACCCTAGCCCTGGTTCAGGCTGCCCTCCTGCATTTATCCAAACACTGTCCACTGTCCACTCACATTTATCCAAACAGCTCTTTCTTATTTACCTTTACTCTGTCTTCTGGCAAATTCTTTTATTCCTGAGCCATCTGTGCCCATTGCAAAGATGAGTGGTAGGAGAATATTCAGAATATTCAGAATATTCAGAAGTTGTAGCCAATCAGAGTCACTCTCTCTAAAGGGGACCCCAAAGGCTGTGCTTGTGCTGAACGTGAGTCAGCAGTGTTTAGGTGGGCTAAGAAACCACCAGCCCTGCAGGGGTTAAAGGCACTTCCAGCTCCGCAGACTCTGCAGGTCTGTCTTAACAAAACAGAAGGGACCGTCTTAGTGACTTAAGGGGTAACAAGCAAGCCCAGAGTGAGAAAGTCTATAAAGCTAAAAAAGTCTCTCCACTATTCTTAAAATGAGTGTTTGGGGCTGAAGATACCACACAGGACATAAAGCACTTGTACGCAGCTGACCTTGGTTTTATCCCCAGCACCCTGTAAGGTCCTCTGAGCCACACTGAGTGGGATCCTTGCACACAAATCCAGGAGTAAGTCCTGAGCAACCCCTATTGTGGTTCCACCCTCAACACCCCAGGAGCATTTTGATGCAATATGATATTGCATGTGACCAACTTTGGTTCTATCCTGAGCAACCCCAGAGAACGGAGATGGGAGTGGCTGACCCCACCTCCCTCTAGTGCTCCTGGGAGTGGCCCCAACATCCTCTCCCAGAAGAAAAGAAAGTAAGAGGGTTGCAGTTACAGTGATTGTGCACAGCTATCACTAAACACCTTTAAGATGGGATTGCACTGGATAATGATGAGGACAGGGGAAATGATTCCCGACTCAAACATGTGTTTTGCATATGCAAGATCCTGAGTTTGATTTTCAGAGCACCACCAGCTACAGCTCTGCTGGCCCCTGAGCACCACTGGGCCCAAACAACAACACCTCATTGCTGGGCCCAAGCATTGAACCTATTGGCTTACTGTCATGGGAACTGAGAGGACCCCCAAGTCCCTGGACATTGCTTATGAGAAGCACCCTCCCCCAAAGGAGAGACACGGATTCATAGAACTGTATGCCCTTGCCTCTGTGGTTCACACAGTGTCCACACAGTAGAGTGGTGCTTTCCCAACCCCTTGAAGACCGGCACACCCATGTGACTTGTTTGGCCAAAGACAAGTGAGAAAAAGAGACGTTAGGGGTTTGTTTTGGAGTCATTGCCCAGCTGTGCTCAGGGATTACTCCTGGCTCTCTGCTTAGGGATCACTCCTGACAGTGCTGGGGATTGAACCTAGATCGGTTCAAATGCCTGACCCACTACACTATGGATCCAGCCCCCACAAGAGACTTTTAAAAGCAAAACCTTACAGAACCAGTGTGATTTCTTTTTCATAGAAAAGAAATTTCTTCCTTTCCCCCCTTCTCAGTCCCCCATATATGGGTGGTGGCTACTTTAGCAACCTGGAGGCCAGAGGCTACTACCCTGGTCAACACTTGCTTCATGGGGTCATTAAGTTCCTCAGCACCACATGGTCCATTCTTGTTTGAACCAGTCCACTACTTGTCGGGGTTTGGAAAGCTGACACTTAACGTGCCGGAGGGTTTCCTTTTCATATTTCCATAAGTTCTAGGCTAAGGACAGATGTTTTGGCCCTGATTCCTTGTAACAGCCCCTACAGTTTCTCAAGAATCTGACCCCTGGTCAGGGAGATATCTCAAAGGGCTGAGCTCAGTGTGAGCCCCAGAGCCACATGGTCCACTGGCCTCCAAACAAACAAGAACTGGAACTGAAGCCCAAAAAGTACCGAGACAATGCACGCGACATGGCTGAAAGGCAGCTCAGGTCATGGGAAGGATCCCTGGAAGGTCGTCCATGCCGGTACAGAGACAAAGAAAATGCAGGACAGACTGGCAGGAGTGACACAACGGGGCATTGTGGGGAGATCAGGCTAAGAGTGGAGGAGAGGACCTTCAGGCAGCCCAGTTTGGATTTTCCACCTCATCTTTCAGGATAGTTGTGCTAGGTTTCACGTTCTGCACATTACCTATTCCCTATAGACTAACACTAACTCCCAAGCATACGCATCTTTTACTTGAATTGGTCCAGGGTGCTGCAAGGACCTTGGGATGATAAAGTAGCAACAGGATCAGCGATTTATAATAACTGGGGGCAGTGCAGCACTGAAGGTTGTCAACTTTCCTGCCCAGCTAATTCTCATGGCCCAGTCACAAGGTGCCTTCTTCCCCCACCCCTCCTTCTCTCTCTCTCTCTTCTCCCCCCCCCCTTCCTTTTTTTTTCATTCTTCCCCACACCTGGCAGTGCACAGGGCTTTCTCCTGGCTCTGTTCTCAGGAATTAGTCCTTCCAGGCACAGGAGTCATTACAATGCTGAGGATTAGTCATGAAAGGCAAGCGCCCCACCCATCACACTACCGATCCAGCCTGGGTACATACTTTTAACAGCTTCCCTTATACAGATACAGAAACACACAGAGTGAATGGCTGGCTCCTATGTGGTTTTTGTTCTAGAATCCATAATTTAAACTACTATGCCCTCATGAACTTTCAAAGGTAATTGGGTAATTTTGTTACTGTTGACATTTTTGAGGATTTTTTGAGAGTACAGGAGTTAAGGTGCTTGCCTTGCACATGGCCAACACCATTCCAGCACCCCAAGAGCTGCTAGGATTACCCCCCTGGGAGAGTTGCTGAGTGAGCCCCTAGCCCCACCAAAAAACAGAAAAATAAGAGAAATTTTGGAGGAATTGGGGGTGACTCAAAGCTAAAGCATTTGCCTTGAATGTGTGAAGGCGTCGCTTCAATGCCTAGAATGGCAAAAGAAAAAGAATGAGGGGGCGGAGCAATAGTCTAGCAGGTTTGCCTTGACACGAGTCGACCCGGGATCAATCCCCAGCATCCCATATGGTCCCCGAGCATTGCCAGGGGGAATTCCTGAGTGCAGAGCCAGGAGTAACCTCCTGAGCATTGCTGGGTGTGACCCAAAAAGCAAAAAAAAAAAAAGAAAGAGAGAGAGAATGAGAAGCATTGGAGAGGTAGTACAGTGGGTAGGACACTTGCATTGTACATGACTGACTGGTGGCTCAAATCCCAGCACCCATGTAGTTCCCCAAGTATGGCAAAAATGATCCCTGAGTACATAGCCAGGAGTAGGCCCTGAGGACATCTAGGTGTGGCCCAAAAACAAACACAAAGAATGAGGAATTTTGGAAATTCTGCATTAGTATCTTCAAAATTATTCTCATTTATTTTAAGTGTGACCATATTTTTCAATGAAGCAGGCTTTTAGAAATTCATATCCAAATATGTACAGAGAGCCCACGATGTCCAGAACTTGTTTCAAATAATGAGGGATGCAAGAAGTGGCAGGGTGACAACATAAATAAAGCATGTTAGACCTTAGCTGGTGAGTATAAAACTACGTAATAGATACCAGGATTATTGTATTATTCTTTCTACTTTTGTAGACATCTAAAATTTTCCTTAATTAAAATGTCAATACATAGCAACCAGAGAAGGCATGAAAAGACTGGAGTTGTTACAGAAATTTGAGGGGCCTTTTAAATTTTTATTATGCTATTTTAATTATAGAGCAAAAGTGAGCCAATTCATAGCCAAAGTGAGCTATGAATTTTGAAATAATTTAAAAAGTGCATGGGGCCGGAGGAGCAATAGCCCGGCGGGTAGGCGTTTGCCTTGCACGCGCCGCCCATGCCGGCCGGGGTTTGATCCCCGGCATCCCATATGGTCCCCGAGCACTGCCCAGAGTGGTTCCTGAGTGCAGAGCCAGGAGAAACCCCTGAGCATTGCCGGGTGTGACCCAAAAAAGCAAAATAATAATAATAATAATAATAATAATAATGGGGGGGCGGGGGGGGGGCGGAAGGGGGCGGGTAATAATAATAATAATAATATAAAAATAAATTAAAAATCTATTAAAAAAGTGCATGGGCCGGAGCAATAGCCCAGTGGGTAGGGTGTTTGCCTTGCATGCGGCCGGCCTGTGCCGGCCTGGGTTCGATCCCTGGCATCCCATATGATCCTCCTAGCACTGCCAGGAGTAATTCCTGAGTGTAGAGACAGGAGAAACCCCTGAGCATTGCTGGGTGTGACAACCCAAAATAAAGCAAAAAAAAATTTTTTTTAAAAGTGCGTGTTTCATAAAATTGCAATTTTAGTGTAGACAATTATAACTTTGTTGGGACATAACTAGCTTGCTTATATTATGTGCCCATTGGTTTGTGTCTTGTTTCTCATGGTTTTCACATTGGGAAGCCAGAATTGAGTCCTTGTGACTCAAAACCCAAATGTTATAGTAGGTCCTTACAGAAAAAGCTTGTTGATTCTTCATTTGGAAGATTCAGTCATACATAACATTGAACTTTGATTATGCTTTATTTGTTTGAAAACAAATATGCTTTATTTCGGTTTGATTTGGTTTGGGGAGTGGGGCTTTGGTTTGTTTGTTTTCAAGCCATACCCAGCTGTGCTCAGGGCTTACTCCTGGGTCTGTTCTCAGGGGCCCATATGTGGTGTCAGCTTTGGAACCTGAGTCAGTTGCATGCAAGGCAGGTGCCTCAGTGAGCATCTGAGACTGACTTTTTAAAAAATCAGTCCGGAGTGATAATACAGCGGGGAGGGCATTTACCTTGCATGTGGCGAACCCGGGTTGGATCCCTGGCATCTCATATGGTCTCCCAAGCACCGTCAGGCGTAATTCCTGAGTACAGAGCCTGGAGTAACCCCTGAACATCACTAGGTGTGACCCCCAAAAAAAAAAAAAGAAAAAAGAAAACCAATACGAGGGGCTGTGGTAGCACAGTGGCAGTGACCTGCCTTGCAGTCATGAGGCAGTGAGGTGGATCCCTGGTGCAGCCCACGAGCCATGAGTGTGATTCCACTTCTATGCTGCTTGGGGTCCCCAGTGTGTGGTCTCTGGTACACTGAAGCAAAGTGTGTGCAATCTCTAGTTCTTGCAAAATCAACAGCAAAAGGGAAGAGAAGGGAGGAAATAAAATAACACCAGAATTTTTTTCTTTGTTTTTAATTAAAGAAGCAAAATAGATTATCCTAGATTATACGAACAAATATAGAAAGAAACTGACAGGGGCCAGAGTGATAGTACAGTGGGTTGAGCATTTACTTGGTGTTGGGTGACACGCCCTACTTTAAGCTCCAGCTACACTTAGCTTGCAGCCCCTCCCAGCTCAGCTAGGGAGGCTTTGAATCAGCTCTGGCACTTGTAAAGTCAAAAGGCTCACCTGAAGTGCTGCATTTGAATAGAGTTATTTACCTGTATTCTAGATAGCCCAGCCCACAATGGGCCAGGCTGGGAAGTTTTGGCGGATTTCTATCTATAAAATAAGTTGGGAGCATGCCTGGCCTCAGACGCGGCCGGGGAAGCTGGAACTCGGCTCTCCCCAGGCTCCAGCTGATCACGGGCCCCCCAGGTGGACAGATGGGTTTTGGGAGTGGGCCCATCACCTCTGGTGGGTCCCGGAAGCAGCCAGATGAGTCTCGCCCACCACATTAGCTGCCATATTCACTGTCTGGATGCTGACCATGAGGCCCCTAAGTCACGCAGCCGCAAAGCTCCCGTGGTCCATCAAACTAGTGGAAACAGTTATGTTCTTTAATGTACTGCATTCTACAATGTGTAGGAAAGGTAGGCGGGAGGGAGAGATAGAGAGGAGAGAAAAGACATACAGAACCCGCCAAGCAGTTCACGTGTGGGGGGGGGGGAGGGATGTGGGGGGGCATTGGTGATGGGAGATGGGTTCGGGTGGAGGGATGGGTGTTGGAACACTGTAGAACCAAAACTCAACATGAGCATCTTGCAATTGTATGTCTAAAAGTGGTGTAATAAAATTTGAAGGAAAAAAAAATAAGCTGGGAGAAGAGAGAAGGCCCTTTTACCATTTTGGCTTCCCTTGGTATTTTTCTCTCTCCGTCCTTTCTGTTCTCTGTTGGGCTTTAACACATGGTGGCAGCCATCTTGGCTTACATGTGGCCAGGGTCCAGCTGGGAACCCAGAGTCCAGAGTTTTTCCTGTTCTTGGATTGTATAGCAGAACCTGTGATAGTAAAGCCTTTTAAAACTGCGCCGGATTCCTGAGTTTTCATCCATTTCCCACTGGCTTAGGAGGTAGAAGAGAACTTGTTTCCTGGTATTGTTTGGGACCCCAGTGGCTCCCCAACAACTTGGCACTCAAACAACCTGGATATGATCACAAGCATCCAGATGGTCCCCTGAGCCTGCCAGGAGTGATCCCTGAGTATAGGGCTGAGAGTAAATCCTGAGCAAAGCTGGAAAAAGGGAAGGAAGGAAGGAAGGAAGGAAGGAAGGAAGGAAGGAAGGAAGGGAAGGAAGGAAGGAAGGAAGGAAGGAAGGAAGGAAGGAAGGAAGGAAGGAAGGAAGGAAGGAAGGAAGGAAGGAAGGAAGGAAGGAAGAAGGAAGGAAGGAAGGAAGGAAGGAAGGAAGGAAGGAAGGAAGGGAAGGAAGGAAGGAAGGAAGGAAGGAAGGAGGGAGGGAGGAAGGGAGGAGGAGGGAGGGAGGGAGAAGGAGGGGAGGGAGGGAGGGAGGAAGGAAGGAAGGAAGGAGGGAGGGAGGGAGGAAGAAAGGAAGGAAGGAGGGAGGAGGGAGGGAGGGAGGGAGGGAGGAAGGGAGGGAGGAAGGGAGGAAGAAAGGAAGGAAGGAAGGAAGGAAGGAAGGAGGGAGGGAGGGAGGTGAAGGGAGGGAGGGAGGGAGGGAGAAGGGAGGGAGGAAGGGAGGAAGGAAGGAAGGAAGGAAGGAAGGAAGGAAGGAAGGAAGAAGGGAAGGAAGGGAGGGAGGGAGGAGGGAGGAGGGAGGGAGGGAGGAAGGGAGGGAGGGAGGGAGGAAGAAAGGAAGGAAGGAGGAAGGGAAGGAGGGAGGGAGGGAGGAGGGAGGGAGGGAGGAAGGGAGGAAGGAAGGGAGGGAGGGAGGGAAGGAAGGGAGGAAAGAAGGGAGGGAGGGAGGAAGGGAAGGAAGGAAGGACGGAAGGAAGGGAAAAATGGAAGGAAAGATTAGTTTCTAGAACCCTTTTTTAGATCTCCCTAAGATTTTTTTTTCTTTTGAGTCACACCCGGCTATGCTGAGTTGCTCCTGGCTCTGCACTCAGGAATTACTCCGGGCGGTGCTCAGGCGACATATTGCATGCTGGAGATCAAACCCAGGTCGGCCGCATGCAAGGCAAATGCCCTCCCCGCTGTACTATCTCTCTGGTCCCTCTTCCCTAAATCTCTTATCCACCAGTTGTTGACAAATGAAACCTAATTCAAGTTCAGATAAAAGCAAAATTGTCTTTCTGGTATCCCATGAGACAAGAACTGTGAGCAAACAAACATCAGCTGTGACCTGCACACAAGCAACTTTGGAATGAGGTTAACTGTGTTCTTATTGGACTTAAGTTGTACAGAACACATCATACAGCATCCCTAAATGCACATTTGATATACCTTAGAGAGATAACATCATTGTGGCCATTTAGCATAGTGTTATCCAAGGCATGAATCCTGCCAAGTTCCTGAAAAGGAGCAGGGTCCCCCTTTTAAAAATTTTTGTAAAGGGCCTGAGCAATAGCATAGTGGGTAGCGTACCTGCTTTCCACACAGCTGACTTAGGTTAACCCTTGCATCCCATATGGTCACCTGAGCACGCCAGGATTGACCCCTAGTGCAGCCGGAAGTAGCCCTACATACTGCCATACTGCCAGATGTGACCCCAAAACAAAACTAAAACTGACTTAAGGCCCAGACCAATAGAGTGGCCTAGGCAGCTTCCTTTCAAGCTTTGTCCCTGATTTCCTAACCGTTCACGTGCCACACGTGCCAAGCATGGGCCAGGCAGTTGTTTGAGCCTGACAGCTTTGCTGTCCACAATCCCCAGCATCTCAACTGGTTTCTGACCACACTGCAGCCCCTGTGAGCACCATGAGAAGGGGTGCGGCCAACACCACAACTTACAAAATGCGCAGGCACCGTGGCCTCGCTTTTGTGACTCTGGAGACCACTTGTTTGAGCACTGCCACCACCTCTGGGGAGCACCACAACCATAATGTGTGAGGTTCAGCCAAGAGGGCAACCTCAGGGACCACACGCACAAGAACCACAACTAAAGAGGCGCCAGCGTCAGTGATCACCGAGGCTGAGCATGTGAATACCACAAGCAGAGGATTGACGACCTGCTGAACACCACGGCTGAAAATGCAGGAGTACCACAGCCAGCCAGCACATCATTGCAGCACATCAACAGCAGTTTGCAGGCCTGCGGCAGAAAAGCTGCCTGACTGACACAGAGCTCGTGGTAGGAGTAATGCATAGAGCTCGTGGTAGAAGTCATGCTTTCCTGTATGAAACCTGGGTTTCCATGCCTGACACCAAAGCTCAAAAATGGAATTTTTTGAGTCAGTGGACCCATGACAGAGCTACTGTAGTGGCTGAAAGGCCCAAATGTCCACAACACATGGACGGATTTTTTTAAGTATGGCACAAATATGGGGCCAGAGCAATTGCACAGCGGGTAGGGCGTTTGCCTTGCATGCAGCCGACCCGGGTTTGATCCCCCAGTATCCCATATGGTCCCCAGAGCACTGCCAGGAGTAATTCCTGAGTGAAGAGTCAGAAGTAACCCCTGAGCATTACCGGGTGTGACCCAAAAAGAAAAAAAATTTTTGGCACAAACATGCTGTGGAATGTTATTCATCTGGGAGTAGGAAGGAAATTCTGAACACAATATGAAAAAACCTTGAGGACTTTATGCTAAGTAAAAGAGGCCAGTCACAAAAGGGCAAAAATTGTATAATTTTTTTGTGGGGGCTTTTTGGGCAATACCCGACAATGCTTGGAGGTTACTTCTGACTCTGCACTCAGGAATTACTCCTGGTGGTGCTCAGAGCACCATGTGGGATGTCCTGTATCAAACCCTGGTTGGCCACATGCAAGGCAAATGCCCTACCCACTGTGCTATTACTCCAGCACTGTGTGACTATTTTCTATATGAGGTCTCTAAAATTAACAAATCCATCAGATGGAAAATAGAGGTGGTCACTGCCAGGACCTGGAAGTTGTAGAGAATGGAAAGTTAGGAAAAGACTCTGGAGATGAATAATGTTATGGCTGTTCCCCAGCAGAATTTTATGCTACTGAACAGTACAACTGACTTCTGTAAATATTATCTTGTTTTTGTAATCAAATTCTTTTATTTATTTAATTAGGAGGGGGTTGTTTGGGCCACACCAGGATTACAGTCTTACCTCTGTTACCATCTTATCTTTGTTGCTGTCTCTCCATATCTCTTCACCTTTATTTATTTATTTATTTTTATTTGGTTTGGGGTCATAGCTCATTGTGCTCAGGGCTTACTGTGGGCTCTGAGCTCAGGGATCATTTGTAGTATGGATCAGGGAACCACATGGTACAGGGAATGGAATTCAGGTCTGTGTGTGCAAGGCAGCACCTTACTTTCTGTACTACCATTCTGGCCCAATCATTTTCTTTTTAAAGATAATGTTGCTGGGACAACAGATAGTACAACAGTTAGGATGCCTGCCCAGTAAGTGCCTGATCCGGATTTAATTCCCAGCACTATGTGGTCCTCCAAGCATTAGGAACATCCCTGGAGCCCCCCCCCCCCCAACATGTTTGGGGTGGTCCAAGTATTCCCCACACTGCAGGGCCAGAAGAGAATTGCTCCAGTTCCTTGAGCTGAACCATCTGCTGGGTTGGTGAATGGCACCCCCAGACCCTCTGAGAGAGCTTAGACACCTCCCCCACCACCCTGGCCAGCCACTGCCGTCAGAAAGATATTGCTTTCCTCCTGTGTGTGGTTATGAGCTCTTCGGATAGAGTTGGAAAAGAAGCTTCTTAGACCTTTACATTTATGTGAAGGACATTCTTTAAAAAATGCAAGTGCTGTGTATCAGAAAAACAAGCCCTGAATTGGGGCAGGCAGTTATAAGGCACAAGCTTTCAGGGCTCTAGTGGAAGCTGTGTGATCAGGGGCTGAGAGCTGTGTGACCTCAAGCGAGCCCTGATGAGATTAACCTCTAGCTAGTACATCTGATGCCAGATGAAACTGTTCATCAAAACCTGCATCCCCTCTAATGGGTCTTGTTCATCTTTCTGATTGGTGAATGCCCAGCTTAGCCTTGCTCTAAGTGTTTCTAAAATCACCAGCCAGGGATCTCCTTCAGACTGTTTGCCGCGGCCTCCAGCATCAGAGCAACATTGCATTAGGGTCTAAACACTAAATGCTTTGAATTTAGTTTAAAACATGGACAGAGAAGGGCACAGAGTGCTGGTAATGGTTGAGAATGATGGTACCATCCGAGAACTGAGCATTGAATATAGCAAAAAAGGTACACATGATAATCTCTAGATGTATGTATTGCAATTCACAATGTGTAAAGAAAGGGAAGCAAGGGAGAGAGAGGGAGAGAGAGAGAGAGAAGAAAGATAGAGAAGGAGAGAAAAGAGATAAAGAACCTGCCATGAAGGGGTGGGCTAGGGGATGGGGGAGGGAAGGAGGGACACTGGTGGTGGGAAATAGGCATAGGTGGAGGGATGGGTGCTGGAACACTGTATAACTGAAACCCAAATATGAACATCTTGTAATTGTATATCTCACAACAGTATAATAAAATAAGAAGAAAAAACAAACAAACAAACATGGAGTGGCCATTTAGCTAACCCTGCTCTGGGGGCTTTTGCAATGTGCCTGCATTTGACTTTGTTTAAAATATGATGAGCAGGTGGAGCATTTGCCTTGCACAAGCCTGATCCAAGTTCAATTCCCAGCACCCCATACAGTTCCCCTAAGCCCTTCTAGGAGTGATCCCTAAGCACAGAGCCATGAGTGAGCCTTAAGCACTGTTGGCTGTGTTCCCCAACCCCAACCCCCCTAACCCCTGATACACACACACACACACACACACACACACACACACACACACACAAATCCTGAGAAGGCCAGAGAGATAGTACATCAGGTAGAGAAGCATTTGCCTTGCATGCACCCAACCTAGATTCAATCCCCGGCATCCCATATGGTTCCCTATGGAGTGATAGTATAGCAGGTTAGGTGTTTGTCGCCTGTGGCTGATCCAGATTCAACCCTAGCATCCCTAGGGTCCCCTGAGCACTGCCAAGAGTAATTCCTGAGTGCAGAGTCAGAAGTAGACCCTGAGCATCGCCAGGTATTCCTCCATCAAACAAATATCCATATGGTTCCCCAAGCTATACAGGGAGTGATTCTTTTTTTTTTTTTTTTTTTTTTTTTTTTGCTTTTTGGGTCACACCTGGCAATGCTCAGGGGTTACTCCTGGCTCTGCACTCAGGAATCACTCCTGGCGGTGCTCGGGGACCATATGGGATGCCGGGGATCGAACCCAGGCCGGCACAGGCCGGCTGCGTGCAAGGTAAGCGCCCTACCCACTGGGCTATCGCTCCGGCCCCAAGGGAGTGATTCTTGAGCGCAGAGACAGAAGGCCTGAACACAGCTTGGTGTGCCTCCCTTACCAATGTAAAGACAAGAAAAGAGAATCAGAATGACTGTTCAATAATGCAGATCTGGAAAAGTGTGTACAGAGACTTGTGGAATGGGAGTGAGCTGCGTTCTTCAGGGTTAACACAATGAGACTTAGCAAACCCATGATTCAAAGTGTTCCCAAAAAATAATATCAAGGAAAGGCACCTTTGCTCTTCTTCACAGGTTTCTTCACCGTGTTCAGGAAAGATCAGCTGAAAAGTGGCAATGTCTGGCTCACTGGGTAAAGAAGGCCAGGGGGTATTTTCCCTGACACTCCGTCACCCTCCTTCTTCCTACCCACTTGCTCCAAGAGTAATCTGGAGCCAGAGCAATGCACAGCAGGGACCCCCATCTGCTCCCCAGCCCCCACCAGGAGTGATTCCTGAGGGCAGAACCAGAAGCAATGAACACAGTGGGGATGACTCCCCTCACCCCCCCACCCAAAAAAAAAGAATGGAGGGACCAACGTCTTCCCTAAAATCCATTCATCGTGCAATGGAAGGCCAGGAAAAGGGAAGAGAATTGCTTTCCACCAAAAATGCCTGAATTCTAAGTGCTTCTCCTTTACCAAGGGAACTATATCTTTCTTGAAGTCCAGAAACTTGACTAATGTTATAGGCTTTTATTTCTGTTGTAAATTATTCATGAAACCTAGATGTAATCTGTGCCTGAAATTTGTTTGTTGTTAAAGGGACAATTTTGGTTATCATGTTGGAACCAGCCTTTCCCTAGATGCTTTCATTAGATTATAGATTGTCCCTGAATAGGAGTCTTAGGTGAATGTCGTCTCATTGGAAGCATCAATGTCTCACATAAAGTCCACCTTCCCTGTTGTTTAAAGCAGGAAACAAAATTGTATGACAACCTTAACAGGAAATCTTCAGAGAATCATTGCTTCAGTCTTCATCATTGCTCCTTTCAACTCAGAGAAAATAAAAAAATTTTTTTTTACTTCTAGAAGATTCCATTTGGATCCAAATAATGTCTAACACCTCCTAAAGTCATAGCCATGGAAGAATTGCTTGTAGAATTTGGCTGTTTCGTTTCATCACTTTGCCCAGAGAAGATAAAAAGGCAAACTCCAATTTACAGAAGGTTGGATAAATACAAAATCCAACATTAAGAACTCTGAATTAGGGGCCAGAGCGATAGCCCAGTGGGTAGGGCGTTTGCCTTGCATGTGGCCGGCCCCTGCCGGCCGGGATCGATCCCGGCTTCCCATATGGTCTCCTGAGCACTGCCAGG
Organism: Cryptotis parvus; assembly: GCA_021461705.1. NCBI lineage: Eukaryota > Metazoa > Chordata > Mammalia > Eulipotyphla > Soricidae > Cryptotis > Cryptotis parvus. The sequence continues at coordinate 2,697 of JAJIBD010005075.1, read as the reverse complement.
AGTAATTCCTGAGTGCAGAGCCAGGAGTAACCCCTGAGCATTGCCGGGTGTGACCCAAAAAAAAAAAAAAAAGAAATCTGAATTAATGTGATTTTACAGAATTTTTCAGTGACAGAGGATCTGCCACCCTACTTCCTAGGGTGCTGGGTGCTTGTAACTTCACTTACAGGCACACAACATCATTCCCTGGGGAATAAATTATGGTCAGGCTTCATTTTGGATCAACAGACAAAATTAGAAAATCTCCTGAGAGAAATGTCATTCATTATTTACAAATGTGCATAATTAAAGGGTATAATATATACAGATTTAGTATCTGTAGAGCAAAGCCTTAATTATAAGTAGAATTCCCTGGTTTCTCACCAGGTGCTTGCCCCAAACACATATTTACAGCCTACAACTTAGGAAAAATAATCTAAGAGTGTGCATCAGGACAATTGCTTGAGTTTTTTGTCTATGAACCGGAAGATAGGGTTATTGAAGAATATGCTTAACATGATCTAAAGGACAGTTTAAATCATGAGTATAATGGTTATAGGCTAGGCATATTTTAAACAATCCTTTCTCTATAATCTCTTTTCTATATTTGTAAGATTTCTCATCTTATGGTGAATATGCCTGAATCAGAAACCTGCCTTAATAGTCTTCTTCATAGCTCAGGTTGTAGCATGTCTGTCGTTCCTGGCCCCACACAATCCCCAGAGTACTGCCAGGAGTAGCCCACCAAAAAAATGAAAAAAAAGAAAACAGAAACTGAAACTTAATTAGTGCGGGAGTGATAGATGAAAGGGCTGGAACACTTTGCATAGGGAAGGCATGGCGGATTGAAGTGTTCAATCCCCAACACTTCATGGTTCCCCCAAATACCATGGAGAATGGCCACGCAGTACTTGCTAGGAGCAGTTTCTTAGCACTACTGGATTTGGACCCCAAAGCAAAAACAAAGACACTGAAAACAAGTATAATTAATTAATTAATTAATTAATTAATTAAAACTGCAGTGTCAGAAGCAAACGGCCATGTTGTGAACAACCTTATAGAAAAAAACTTGAGCCCACCCCCACCTCCAACAGCCCACCAAGACTAGCCAGCCAGACGCCACCTGACCTGGAAGCAGATCTTTCAGCACTATCGGAGCCTTCACAAAGCTGCTGTCTCAACTGTTTACATCCGCACACACATATCAAGACCTCAGAGCACTTGGGTCAGAGTTGCCTGGCAAGCTGCTCTGTGCATTCTGACCACAGAACCTGTGAACCTGTGAAAGCAGCCGTGTGTTGCTTTCAGTCATTAGGTTGTGAAGCCACCAAAAACTAATATATTACCATTCACCATGACTCATTAATAAAAGATGTGTCTATGTATTTATGTGTGTTTGGGTACATATACAAGTGTATGTATAAGCATGTGTTGTGTGTCCATCTGTGTGTAGGTGTGTAAATTTGAGAAAATAAGATGCACCCTAATCTTCAAGGGGACAATACCCATTTTCAGTCCTCACAAAGCAGCCAGCTCCAGTTCCCAGAGATTTCCTAAACACCTAGAAATCCTCCATCAAACTTTAGGAAGCAATTGTTCTGTTTCAAGGCTGGGGGCTGCTGTCTGACAAGTTGCAACTAGCTGCCACCCTGACTGTGTCTCACCTGAGCCCTGGGATCTTGGCCCTTCCAAGACGCTTGACACATTCACATGTGTCTCAGTCCTGGTCACTTCTGGGTGTGGCCCATAAAAGCAAAAAAGAACATGACTCTGTTATGTTCAAGGACATTTTATTACTAGCAACAATCTGTTAACAAACAGATTGTTTGTTACCAGATTACTGGTATTTGTTATGCCAAATACCAGTAATAGTTATAGACCTCATTCCCATGACCTGATGGAATGGTTTGAGGCTCTTTATGTTCCTGGAGCAAGCAGGTGCCCTTGGGCTCTACTTGCATGAGACAGGACATATGGAGATGTTACTGGTGCCCGCTCGAGCAAATCGATGATGAACGGGAAGACAGTGATACAGTGAACAATCTGTTCTTTTGAACCCCCTTTTTTTTTTTTGGTCACACCTGGCAATGCTCAAGGGTAACTCCTGGCTCTGCACTCAGGAATTATTCCTGGAGGTCCTCGGGGGATCATATGGAGTAACAGGGATTGAACCCAGTCGGCTGCATACAAGGCAAATGCCCTCCCTTGCTGTGCTGTTGCTCCAGGCCCCAAACTCTTGTTAATCTTTACTTTGCTAAACCTATAGTTATGGACTACAGCAATTATTATGGGTAATTCAATCATGTTTTTAATTTTGGTAGCAAGACAATCATGCAATCTACATACTACCCATTACCCAACATAGCACAACATCCTTTGGTCAATAAGTATTTCCTGAGACCCAGGGATTGGTCCCATGGCAAAGAACCTACCTTGCAGGCTAGAGTTCAATCCCCACCACTACCTGACATGCTGGAACACCATCCTGACAGCTTTACCACAAAAATAAATGAATAAATAAAGTGCTCAGGGGCCAGAGCCAAGGTCAAGCAAGTAGGGTATTTGCCTGGCATGCTACCAACCTGAGTTTGATCCCGGTTCCTCATATGGTCCTCAGAGCCTCCCCAGGAGTGATTCCCTAAGCACAGAGCCAGGAGTCAGCCCAGATCACTGCTGGATGGGGCCCAAAAAAAGCAAAAGAAGAAAAAGAAAGTGTTC